>CAJUYH010004969.1:0-24938 GCA_910591685.1 Galerucella tenella | reverse complement strand
AATTGACAGTTCGAAATTTGATATTTTGAGCAAATCTTGAGCGTATATCATCATCATATCATTGGGAAAATAGTATATTAAAGTATAAGTGGATATTAAGGTCTTTAAAACACGCGCGTTTTTTCGAGCACGACGGCGAAGCAGGAGTGCTCGAAATAGAGCAAGTGTTTTAAAGACCAGTTATCCACGAATAGGTACTTTACGCTATTTTTTTATTGGTGCACTTTGAAATTATAAACACTGGTATCTATTACTACTACAACAACAAGAAATGGAAATAAGAACTAATAATGTAAAATTGTTGAATTGCGTTGTCATGGAAATGAGGAAAACATAAACTAATTTGCATTTTGATGGAAGTTCAACCTCATTGAGTTCTCAGAATGTTAACAGTATTAATTTAAATACTTACCATTTCCTCCGATTTGAAAAATCGAAATGTTAATATCTCAAACAATACCAACTGTACTTTCTATTTTCATTTATAAAATTATTGAAATTGCTAAATATTGTTCGAATGAAGGGCTTGACGTTACAAAGTACTCCTGTCAGATCAATAATAAAAAAATTGTCATTTAGACTCCGTTTCTCGAGTTGCTGATGTTGCCATGGTAACTTTAAAAAACGCGCGTGTTTTAAAGTTCGATTTAAACACAAATCAGTCATAAATTAGCAGCTTTCAATAGTATGATACATAGACTTTTAACAGTTCCATTGAATATTGACAATTACAATAAAGAACTAAATATAATAAAGCAAATAGCGGTTAATAATAATTACGATCCAAATTTAATTGACAACATCATAAATAAAAAGATACAAAAACATACTCTAGAACAAGTATTTCCTTCTGATAAAAACAAAAATAACCAATTTAAAAGCTTAACTTACTTTGGAATACCATCCTTAAAAATAAAATCATTTTTAGAAACTTTAGACTTGAATATTTGCTTCAAAACTGACAACAATTTATCCAAATTCATTAAAAACAACAAATCCAAATCCTCAAAACTAAATAAATCAGGAGTTTATAAATTAAAATGTGGTAATGACGACTGTGATAAAATTTATATAGGTAGAACTTTTAGGAATTTTAAAACTAGAATTTCAGAACACAAACGTAGTTATGACAATCAAAAATTAGATTCCAACTATTCAAATCATTTATTAGCAAACCAACACTCTTTCGATTCAAATTTTGAAATTTTGCATATAGAAACTAAATCCTTAAAATTAAATCTTTTAGAAGCCCTAGAGATAAATAAAAACAAATATTCATATAATCTTCTTAACGACCAACTTGATATTAACAATTCTCCATTATTAAACCTTTTTACCTAGAAAGATTCCTGTAGGATGGTTGTGAATGAGTTTCCAGGTAAACTTGTTAAATTCTTTAGTTAATTCCATATTTAGACAAATTCTTTTCATTTCCTTGTAAATAGATTATAGTTTTATTGTTAAATTTCCGTATAATTTAGTATTAAGGCACTGTATAAATAGAAAGTTTCTCATTGTACCTCCAACGTTTGATAAAGCTACTGTGTTAGCGAAACGCGTCACTTTATGTTTAAATTACAATGTAGATTTTACAAAATAAAATTGTTTGATTTCATAACTTATTAGTATTGAGACCATCCGCCGCGCCAGCCGCGCGCTGCGATAGTATACATGGAGCACAGAACTAAAGAAATCTGCGACATACAAGAAAAGGGTAAATTATCCCTCAGAATATAGCTCAAAAAAGGAGCAAGAAGAAGAACTAAAAGAGCGGGAAATATGAAATAACTAATGCTCGATTCCACCAACCGTCTCGTAAAGTTAGGTAATATCCAAGCCGAATTTAGGAATTTCTGAACGCAATTTACGTTGGACCACGCGCATTTAGAAATTCCTAAATTCGACTTGGATATTACCTAACTTTACGAGACGGTTGGTGAAATCGGGCATAAGGGCGGGATATTTAAATATTAAATATAAGATGGATATCCCTGAATTATTTCAAAGTGCACATATTTTTTCACACTCAAATGACTGTAAAAAATTCCAATATGTACACCAAGAAATAAACAAAATACAGGAGTGTCTTTATCTTAAATTCGACAAACTGGCTATTGTTGTTAACTATTTTTCAAAAAATGAAATAAGATGAATATACAGTGAGATCTATAAGTATAATTCTACGTAATATATAGTTTATAGTTACATCCTAAAAATAATGTATTATTTACGTTTGAAATATCAATAATATTTTTGGAAACTTGAAAGAAAACTTCGAAGTTGTTCATCATTTTATATACATACAAATATAAACATACATATAAAAATCTCGGAAAAACAGTTCCACCACAGAGAGTTTGAAACTTGAAATCTTTGATTATCATAATCCACTCTAAAGATATATAGCTACCATAAACCTTTATCTAAAATGTAAAATATTGACTGAAAAGTTGACGGGTGATAACCATTTTGTAACTTTCAATAATTGACGTGACGTTCCCTCCGTCCTGCGATTGGGCGATTCTGCAACGTCACGCTACTAATGCGCTCTCAAGCGGCCGGGCACGATATTATAATTTGGATACAAATTGTAGATGAGAGTTAAACTGCTAGAGGGTGTGCTGTGATGTGGAACTGAAGGAACTTTTAGGGAAACAAGTCACTGGCCTGTGCTCTCAAGTTGACGATGTCTAATCTATCCAAAAATTATTGGTCATTCCATTCTGTAAAATGGTTAGTTCGTCGCCGAAAGTTTTGTGGGCGTCTCGGATATACTTATAAATTTACAAGTTCATTAAAATCTTCGTCATCACTAAAATTCAGTATATCGGGATACTCCATTATATTTGGTAAAAATAAAAAATTTACAGAATCCACTGACAGTTGAACAAAGTTTTTAGGTTAGAAAACTAGGGTTATTATTTTAACCACTCATTTTTGGGCGGTTAACAAACCCGTTGGCAAAACTCTGGTTACCCACTGATCCAGTCTGGTACAACACCCATTTTGCTTAAACCATTAGTAATGTTTTAAACCTTGTTGGTACAACTCGCCCTATCAAGTCGCGAATACTTGCCTAACTTGTCATTTTCAAATCATAATAACGAATTTTTATTATAAAATATTTTTATTTAGTCTTACGATGTTTAATTTCAGTGTATTGCAATGGATTTATTCACGTCAGTGTATGGTAAGTGAAAAAGTTTATGAATATGGCGATATTCTATATCCACGGTTATATAAGATATTTTGATCACTGATATTGTTATCTACAATCGAAATACTATTTCCCAGTACAGGTGTTTGTGAAATGAGTATATTAATTTATTTTGTTAATGTATCACTATAATATAGAATGGGTAATTTGAAAATAAGTACTTAGGTCGAAAGAAGCAGCCTCTTGAAGGTTGAATTTTGATAACAGTGCTTTACATCAAATACTTACCAATACTTTGATTTAAAAATCTGTACGCTGAGAGGGTTAATATCGTAGGATATTCGTATTGTGTTTAGAGGTAAAACCGAGAATTAGTCGATAAATCCGAGAATTGGTATCGTTATATAACTAGATCCATCTGTTCTATTTAAGACGATAAAGCAATCAAAATAAATGGAAAATTGTCCATATATATTTTGAATTTCATCCTAGAAGCTCGAACTTCTACAAGGTGTGTGATCGAAAATTAGCAATAAAATTTCTGCATGTTAGTCGACTTCGAACTTGTTTTAAATTGGGACAAAATCTCACTACCAAATATGAACAATTAATAATCGGAAACGAATTAAATTTTATTTAGACAATATCAACAAAAACAAGCCTCCATGAAACACTTATACAGAGACAATTCAAATCCTACAAAATGTACTTTTTTATTATTATTATCAACAACTGTGGGTACATATTATATTTTGTTCCAACACAAATGCTCCAATCAAATACTACAAGTAATGATCCTGAGTAACAAACTTACATCTTATAATAAATGGTCAGATACATGTTGATAAAACCGATTTGTTACTACAGATTGAATTACTTAAGTTTGAGGTTGTGCATATGGTGGATCTTTCAATTTTTCTTTGTTCCAATCCCTCAATCCTTCTGGAAGCGTTGTATCTTCTTCTAATGAACCCGTTCCTTCTACAAACTCTTCATATGTCGACTTTTCAGGGAAAGGTCTTTTTCCTAAGAGTTCGATCATATCAGCCCTACTAATTATTTCTTGTTTTAACAAACGTTCGGCTACTTTTTCCACTTGATCTTTTCGTTCCAAGAGAAGGGCGGTCGTCTTTTTGTGAGCCACATCAATCAACTTTCTTACCTAAAATTATATAATACAGAGGGCTTGTGGAATCATAATGTTCAACAGTCTCACCTCTATATCAATTAATTGTGCTGTATTTTCAGAATACGGTTTCTCCATTACCATTTCCCCATCTTTGGGCATATCAAAACTAACATTACCAACTTTATCATTCATTCCATAATGAACAACTTGCGCATAGGCACTTTGAGTTACTTTTTTAAGATCATCCTGAGCTCCGGTTGTTATTCTATTAAAAAATATTTCTTCGGAAACCCGTCCACCTAATGTCATACACATTCGATCGAAAAGTTGTTCTTTGCTGTACAAATACTGATCTTTGGGTAAATATTGGGCATAACCTAATCCTTTTCCTCTGGGAATTATAGATACCTAAAATTTAATAATAGTCCAGTCGGGATAGCATTAAAGGTGGGTGTAAGCGCAGTAGGCGAAATTTTTGATGGACTCACTTAAAAATATCATGGTTAATGATAATCAATTGCACAATAACAGTTTATAGCCAAAACAACTGAAAATGGGCCTGTTTTTCGCCATGTTTTCGAATTTTACTCGAAAAGTATTAAGTTTATCGTGCATATTTATGGAAACAACGTTATAGAGCGTCAAAATACAGATTAGTTTATGTTTTTCTCATTTCCATGACATCGCAAGGTATACATCATAACATCACGAATTCAACCATTTGACATTTAGTTCTCATTTTCATCTATGATTTCCATTTCTTGTTGTTGTAGTAGTTATAGACCAGTATTTATAATTTCAAAGTGCACCAATAAAAAAAATAGCGTAAAGTATTCGTGGATAACTGGTCTTTAAAACACTTGCGTGTTTTAAAGACCTTAATATCCACTTATACTTTAATATACTATTTTACACATACTAGAAGGTTACAGCTATCATATGCAATGATTTAATCAACCATTTTTTTGGGTTCATCTGACTCAGACGTTAGTTTAAAAAATTGGTTAAAATTTTACCTTACGAACAATTAAGTTATTGAATCCCAAACTTGATTAACGATTCTCGGCTAGCGATCAACAAGCTAACGAAAAAGAAAATACCGGCATGCAGGTACGATTCAACCTCTAGCCACATATTATAATCTGCTATACTCCGCTATACTCAGCCATGCCCTCCCTTCGGAATCACAGCGCCGACTTTTCCCCGCACATTCTCTCTTGTATTTGATTTTATTGTTGATAAGTTAAGAAAGGTAGGTTTGTAGAAAAATATCTGGGAAGTATGCAGAAGGACCTGCATGACAGTATTTTTTTCGTTATATTGTTGTTCATTCGCCTAAAATCGTTGCTCAAGTTTGGGATTCAATAACTCGGGATTAAATGGTCCGAATCGAACGTTCAAAACGCCAAAAGTTTTGTTTTTCCAAGTCCTTAAAGTATCTACTTTCAGATTTCAATTGAAATAAGAAACCGCACAGATTTAAGATATTGTAACTAAGGTAAAATTTTTACCACTTTTTTAAACTAACGTCCGAGTCAGTTAAACCAAAAAAATTGTTTATTAAATCATTGCATATAATAGCTGTAACTTTCTAGTATGTGTAAGGTAATAGTAGTTTACCTAACTAGTGCGGAAAGTGATACTTTTCCGCACGCTATTGCATATGGCCGAACGACGCTTTAGCGAGTTCGGCCAGCAATCGCGTGCGGAAAAGTCACTTTACGCACGTGTTAGGTACACTATTTTTTCTACTAGCATGCGGATAAAAGCCCAAAAGTTAACATAAAGAAACATTTCCTATTAAAAACATATCAACAAATTAATTATTATTATTTTACATTCATTTGATGAGGCTTATACCAGGGCCATTAAAAAATTATTGAAGCGTACGCGTTCCTCTTTATTGAAAATTATAGCAGAATTCTAATAAATTTCTTAATTTTTCAGTCATTTGGTAAACTTGGATATACAAAATACATATTTTGAATATTCAAATGTCAGTATATTCCTCAAATGTCAATAAATTTACTTTCCGCACTAGTGCGGAAAAGTGACTCTTTCCGCACTCTTTTTAGTGCGGAAAAGTGACTCTTTCCGCACTCTTTTTAGTGCGGAAAAGATTCACTTTCCGCACGTTAGTAGAAAAAGACATTATTGTGAGTTTAAACAATTTTTTGTGTCATATGTCATTATTCTAACAATGTCTATTTTTTATTCTATTTTTTTTTTACTTATTCATCCACTGTGGCTGCAGGGATGGGAATTTTCACATTTTGATCCACGGAATTTTATAGCAAATTTCACGCTCTATAACTTTGTTTCCATAAATATGCACGATAAACTTAATACTTTTCGAGTAAAATTAGAAAACATGTCGAAAAACAGGTCCAGTTTTGGTTGTTTTGGCTATAAACTGTTATTGTGCAATTAGCACAGCCTAAAAACCGGTGGAGGCAACGGATTATTATTGACCATGAAATTTTTAAAGGATTCAATTAAAAATCTCGCTTAGAGCTTTAACATTCATGTTTTGATAGTTTTTTTGGCTAACTCGACTGGACTATAAGTTCATACCCTATTATTGAATTGAAGCAAAAAAATTACCTTCAATAAAGGATCGGCGTGTTGCAAAAACCAACCAGCTACGGCATGTCCAGCTTCGTGATAAGCAACAGTTTTCTTCTCCTCGGGTGATAAGACATTTGTCTTTTTCTCCATACCAGCTACTACTCTTTCAATAGCTTGTTCAAAGTTTTTCATCGCAATTGAATCGTTCAAGTCTCTAGCTGCTATTAAAGCAGCTTCGTTACAAACATTAGCTATGTCTGCACCTGTAAATCCCGGCGTTAAAGCGGCCATTTTCCTAGATAACTCGCTTTTGTCGAGATTTGTTTTAAGAGGACCTGGGAAAAAAATTTATTTGAATGGTGGTGAAATGTGTTTATATATGAACGTACCTAAATGAACTTTAAAAATACTAGCTCTTCCTTTAATATCGGGTGCAGGGACGAATATCTGTCTATCAAATCTACCGGGTCTAAGAAGCGCCTTATCTAAAATATCTACTCTATTGGTGGCGGCAAGAACTACTACGTTAGTGGTAGTGTTAAAACCGTCCATTTCAACTAAAAGTTGGTTAAGAGTGTTTTCTTGTTCTGAATGTCCACCGAAACCTGAAAATTGACAAAAAAAAATGCAAACATTCATTGGATTTTGTGTAATAAATTCTCACTTCTTCCGCCTCTCTTTCTACCGACGGCGTCGATTTCGTCTATAAAGAGGATGCAAGGTGCATGTTTTCTAGCCATAGAAAAAAGATCTCTCACTCTAGAGGGACCAACACCAACAAACATCTCTAAAAATTCTGAACCGGATACTGTGATAAATGGCACGTTTGCTTCACCGGCTGTTGCTTTTGCTAAAAGAGTTTTACCTGTACCAGGTGGACCTGAAATTGAAAAGAAAAGTTTTACATTTTAAAATGTGTCGGCGCTAACATTTAAAGATTTTCCAACTTAGCAACAAGGCCAGGACACAAATAACTACACTAACAAAAAGAGTTGTATGTATGTATGTTTATTGGGATCAAGTTCCCGATGAAAGTCTCTGAGACTAGCCTAGAATTAAACCCAAATACTTGACTTCTTGTCTCCATTCAACATCGCTACCATCAATTTTAATGGTTTGGAGAGTTAAAGTACAGTTATGTGTGTCCTGGCCTAGAAACCTTAAATTATGACAGAGTGCATACAAGAAAGAAAAAGAAAGTATTCAGAGGAAGAGAGATAGGTATCTTTTCACTGACTATACTCTACTCTGTGATTTTTGTTTGTCAGTATACTACTAGGTAGGCCAGACGATAGGGGCACAGAGTACACCATCTAACAAGAGACGAAAGCTTTGTCGTTTCCTTTGAAGTCGGACTTAAACGATATTGAGCGGAAATACGTCGAGGCATTGACACATAAACTACTTGATACATTGAGAAAAGTAACACAGATGGTGAATATACCGAAAATGAGGGGGAAAGAGTTCGACTCTTACTAACTAGAAACTCATTTTCCTGGGAGTACCCCAAATAGGGGAGATAATCCTCTCGAAGTTCACAATAGGCATTGGAGAGAAAGTATTACAATGGCGAAACACATTTGTAGTAACGATAGGTTGAAATGGGCCATGAACACCTTTTCATCTTTCGAGGCACCAGGAGCAGATGGAATTTTCCCAGCATTGCTCCAGAAAGGACAATACGAAATTCTACCGCTTCTGGTTAGAATTAGTCGAAGCAGCTTAGAACTGGGTTATATACCTGAAGCATGGAGAAGGGCAATAGTAACCTTCATTCCAAAAACTGGAAAAAGAGGGACAACAAACCCGAAATCCTTCAGACCAATTAGTCTAACATCGTATGTACTCAAAACCATGGAAAAGGCTATTGATAACCATATTAAAACGGAAATCCTAAAGATACTACCTCTCCACCCATGTCAGCATGCTTACCGGGCAGGCAGATCTACGGAGACTGCACTGGTACAACTGACGGAGGATATCCGAGGTGCTCTAGACTACCAAGAAACTGTAGTATGTGCATTTTTGGACATAGACGGAGCTTTTGACAATAGTCCACATGAGGCTGTCAAAAGAGCATTAAACAGAAGAGGTGTAGACAGCATCCAAATGGATGTCGGAACTGCTCACCACAAGAGTAGCAGAGACGAGGACGAGCAAAGACATTGTCTCCATCTGCACTACCAGAGGATGCCCACAGGGAGGAGTAGCATCCCCATTAATGTGGAGTCTGACGGTTGACGAACTCCTGTGTGGTTTGACGGATCTCGGAATATCCTGCCAAGGATATGCCGACGATATTGTCATAAGAGCCAGGGGGAAATTCGAAAACACCCTTTATGATATTGTACAAAAGGGTCTGAACTATACAAATAGCTGGTGTAGGCAAGTGGGACTTAGCATCAACCCCACTAAAACCATCTTGATAGCCTTCACTAAGAAAAGAAAACTCAACCTCAAACCCATAAAACTTGATGGGAACGAGATTGAATGGAGACAAGAAGTCAAGTATCTAGGTTTAACTCTAGATAGTGAACTCCTGTGGAACAAACACGAAAAGGAGATTACATACAAGGCAAAAATGGCTCTAATGGTGTGCAGAAACCTGGCAGGAAGAAACTGGGGTTGTAACCCAAAAATCCTAAGCTGGATGTACACTGCCATAGTGAGACCAATCATCACTTATGGAGCCATTGCGTCGAGTAGTAGAACTAGCCTATTGACGACGAGCGAAAACCTCTCCAAAATTCAAAGACTAGCCTGTATATGCATTACTGGAGCAATGAAAACATGTCCAACGGCATCCATGGAAGTGATTCTCAACCTCACCCCACTACATATGGTGGAATGCGTTGCAGAAAGAACAAGATACAGACTAAGTAGAGAGGGAATCATTAAAAAAACCACCTCCTCACTTCTTAGAAATCAGACAACCTGGGACATGCCACAAGACGGTATGATGAAAAAGTATAACTTTTCAAAGAAATTCGTTACGGAATTAAGCAACAAGAAGGAATGGGATCCAAATTGCATTACCAAACTTGGAAAGAATGCGATTCAATGGTATACAGACGGCTCAAAGGCAATAGAAGGAACTGAGATAGGAGTGTTCGGCCAGGAACCTAACACTCTGAAAGCTTGGGAAAAACCACAAGTATCTTTCAAGCGGAAATCCACGCCATAAGAAAGTGCGCCCAGTTCAATATTGATAAAGTTTACAGAAGACAAAGGATTATCATAATGTCGGATAGTCAAGCAGCCATTAAGGCACTGAGCTCTTGTGTAATCAGTTCCAAAATGGTGTGGGAATGCCTAGACAAACTCAATGAACTAGGCGAGAACAATATAGTCACCTTACTATGGATTCCAGGACACACTTGAATAGAAGGAAATGAAATAGCAGATGAACTAGCAAAGAGGGGAACTGAAATACATTTCTGGGGGCCTGAACCCTTTTGCAGAATCAGTCCCAATGTAATATTGGAAGAAATAAGTAAAGCCGAGAAAAAGAGAAGATCTGACCATTGGAAATATCTAGTAGGGCTTATACAAGCAAAGACTCTTCTGGGTGACTACATCCTGTTGAGATCAAATGAATGCATAAGTCAAAGTAAAACTGCGCTAAGAGTTTTAACAGGGATCTTAACGGGACATTGTCGCCTGAATGGGCACCTGAAAAAGCTCAAAATAGTGGAGCAAGAAGAATGCAGATTTTGTGGAATGGAAGAAGAAACCTGCATCCACATACTTTTAAAAAGCACAGCACTTTAGAATCCTAGAGCACAGCACCTGGGAGATTACTGGATAGAAGAGGAACATTTGCCTAAGTTGAAGCCTGCAGACATAATAAAATTCCTCCGGGAAATAAGACTAAAGGAACTACTAGTTTCTGAGACTCTCCTCAGAAACTGAGTAGAAGTAAGGGGGCACAATAGATCTTTTAGGTCTCAGTGAATGTCACCCCAAAATACATACATACATACAAGAAAAATTGTAGTGTTGATGAACATCCCTCCCAATTAGATCTATAGAATATTTTTTTTAATAACTAATATGACTACACCTGATTATTCATCTCATTTGTGTAATGATAAGTGGCTCATTTTTAATCTAATCTTAAAATAATACACGGTGAACTGAGGGGAATGAACGGAAGTGTCGACTTGACATTGACAGATAAACTAATTGATTCACGCATGTGCACACACATTTGCGATCACGAAAACTACTTTCTTTCGCCTCTTGTTAGATGGTGTACTCTGTGATAGGGGTGTAGGGTAACTATAGTCAATGTGATGACCCATATTTTTAATCCCTCTGAAGGAAAAAGTCGCCCAATGGCTTCCATAAAATTGTTTTATAAATTCGTATATTGTGAAATAATACTTTTCAAATGTAATTCATATTAATATAGGGGATTAAAATTAACCTGAATAAAATTTGTAATACAATTCAAGGTCATCACATTAACATTAGTTACAATAGGTTCGTTCCAACCTCGCAAAAAACCATTCTAGAATGGCAAGTGCATATAGTTAATGCCGTTCCAAGCTATTCGTGACCGTAATATTAGAGCCGCAACGGAACGGTAATTTCGAAACTCGATAGAAAGAAGGAACTGTGAGGACGGACATGCGCTGTTAGTAAGTATTTTGTCAGTTGTTTTCAAAGATTGTTGTTTTATAGATTAACGTAAATGAAGTGTTTGTTCGTAACTCAACTATTGTGATAGGAAATCAAAAATTAAGTATTAACCAAATTATTGAAGAGGTAAAACATTATAAAAATAGTAATAACCTCACTTAAAAATTGATATGAGCTTAAATTAAATATTTGTGACTCAGGAAATACCTATGGATGACGAAGGAGATAGAGATTTTTTATTTGAAGAAACCAGTGAAGATGAGGGAGTTTTTTTTTGTTTTTTTATTTCGAACGTACCCACTTTTTTGAATAATTGCTATACAAATATATCAGTACTTTTGTTTCTCTGTTGTCCATTACTATAACATAAACAAAACGGTCGCTAAACGATAATAAAGTAAGCCTAAAACCGTTTCAGCCTCTATCAGTTCTGGAACGGTGCAAAGTTGGCGCCTGCGTATAAAACAATTCCTAACGATTCCAAAGCGGTTCCAGAACGGTGTTTTATCGTAAGTTGGAACGAACCTACTATAACAACTACAAGTAATTACCAATACGGCTTTTTTTTCATAAGTACCTTAAAGTATGTAGATTGATATAAAAAAAGTTCACCAGTCTATCGATTTCCCAAATTCGAAATTTTACAATATTTCGCGCTGGGAGGAAGGTAGAGAAACATAAAAAATACCACCGTGTAGGGGGAGTGTTTTGTAACAAAAAAGGCTTCCTGCGTTTTTTTCGTCCGAGCAATGGTTTGTCCGGGAAAAATTCGGTATTCGGTGTTCCGCATCCGCGCGACTCTAAACTATTGTACAGTTATAATGTAGCTATAAATAATTGTAATTTGGCTTTAAGATGGCATCTATTTTTGGCATAGCACATAATCATTTTTAGCAAATTACTCATATATAATATGAATATTATATTCTAATCAAAAACCAAGTATCTCGATAAAAACTATATTATATAATAAGGTGGCATTGAAACAATTTTTCGAAGGATGGAAACTGTTATTCAGTAGGTCTGTTCCATAGATAAAATTCACGGATAATTAATTTTTCCTAATTACGAAATACGGCACTTTTCATTATTTTGTAAATTTTAGGAATCTTGAATTTACAAGAAAATATATATATTAAATACTGTAACTTTGATAAAACTGGAATAATTTTAATGGGGCTTGCGTAGAAATGTTGGGGAAACTTCTAAGATCAAGAATATATAATCACAAAATTAATTGATTTACATACATTTTTGGATTCAATGATTTTTTGAATTATAAACGAAAATAGCAATTTTTATAGATTCGGATATGAATCTTCTTAATTTTTTCAAAATAAAATTTTATACTCATGTAATATAAAGATTAATATTCAACGAACAAAATGTATATAGTGAAAATGTATGAAAGATGATTAATATATAATTTCAAGATATAATTTTTTTCATACCTTTTTCCAATAAAAATATGTAAAAATTAATTTATTACCTTTTATTCATCATTTACAACTTTAACTCTTACCAAAGATTGAAAAAAAATTCTGATTGAATATTTATATTTTTTTTCCGCCGTGCAGCAGAGTCGCGCGGATGCGGAACACATACTTAGTTTACCGAATTTTTTACGGACAAACCATTGATTGGACGAAAAAAACGCTAGAGACGTTTTTTATAGCAAAACACTTCCCCTACACGGTCGTATTTTTTATTCTTCCCCACCTTCCTCCCAGCGTGAAATATTAAAGAATTAAAAAAAAAAGTTTTTTTTTATAATTTGGGAAATCGATAGACTGGTAAAATTTTTTTTTATATCAATCTACTTCAAGGTACTTATAAAAAAAATCAGCCCTTTTGCTAATTACTTGTACTTTTGGTCTAAAATGACCCATACCGACTTGCCTATAGGGAGGTGTGACTTCATTTAAAAACTTGTGTTTCTCTCTATGTTTTATATGTACCTGTCAACATGGCTCCTTTGGGAATTTTAGCACCTAGATCTATATATTGTTGAGGATTTTTTAAAAAATTGACAAACTCCATAATTTCTATTTTTGCTTCTTCACAACCTGCTACATCTCTAAAATGGAACCACAAAATCATACTTGTAACTTGAATACTTTTCAAAAATTACCTGAATTTAACTCCAATATCAGTAGAATTAATTAATTTAGCTGTACTTTCCATGACACCTCCGAATAGACCCCCTCCTCTTTTGCCTCGTTTACCACCCATCATTTCAGCTGATCTTCTCATCATGTATATAAGAAAAGCTATGACTAAAATTGTTGGTAACATGCCAGATAAACTTGCGGCTTCTATCTCGGTCTTGTAAATAACTGGAATAAAGTTAGCAGGTTCCATGTCCATGTCCACTTGTGCATTTTCAAGATTTCTTTCAAATGAATCTACACTACCAATATTAAACCATAAAACATTCTATAATGTAATAAATAAATATAGAAAACAATAACATCAAAAGGAGGTTTGTTGTATACTTACAGCTCCTTCAACAGAATTTCCTGGTAAAAGTTTAACTCTAACCCATTTTTTATTAACTACTTCCAGTCTATCTACTATACCCCTTTGTAAAAAGCTGGAATAAAACATTCATGTAGTGTCAGAAATCTCCTTATTGATACAAAACAAAACTTTTGCTGCTAAAATAAATTAATACCTATGGACAAATTCTTTCCAGCTTATTTCTTTATAGCCCATTTCCCACATGGTTACAGTTGCTAAAAATGCTACAGCTGCAGCTGCTCCTAAGACATACCACTTATCTCTTTCACTATCTCCAAATGGTTTTCCACCACTTCCACTGAAAATAGGTATATAGATATTATTAATCCTAGCTAACCCCAATTTTTTAAAAACTCACCCTCTCCCAGTTCCTCCGAAAAGTCCAAATGACCACTGTTCATAAGGTTTTGAACCAGTACTAGGACCCGTAGTTTTACTAGGAGGAGGTTTTGGTATTTCTTTTTCGGGCTGAGCTTTACCTTCTTTTCCTTTTAATTCCTTTGGTTCTTTAGGGGGTTCTTTTGCACTACTCTGTTTGAAGTATTTTTCGAAACCTTTTGGAGGTTTTTCGCAAAATAGTCGCCACTCATTTAAAACCGCTTTTTTCAAGGAAAATTTACTCTAAAATTTACGAGAAAATTTATGACGTTAGCTTATTAATTTGTTATGAAATAATTTTCATACTCCATCATACCTGTGTAACATTTATATTGCTCTGTTTAAATGTTTTCCACACTAAATTTTCTAATCCTCTATAACTTGTTAAAAGCCGATGTGCCATAATTAACTTTTTATATTTCTTGAGATCTCAAAAAAGTCAACATCACATAACTTCAAAATTTTCGTATAAGTCCTAACCTAACTTAATCAATCCGTTCGAAGCTCGACACCAAACATGACGATGTTTGTTTTTGTAGCTGAGCTCGTGTACTTTTAAAGAAAGTGTAAACCTGGTGTAAACCAGGGGTCTCCAAACTACGGCCCCAAAGATGTTAGACTCATTTAACATCCTTGGGTCCGGTCCACTAGGGCCTCTGACCTGATCCGGCCCGCGGCAGTGGGCCGGATATGCCTTTTACCCGGCCCTCGAAAAATAAAACTACTTCCTTAGCACTCCAACACATGGCCATCTACAATACTAGGCCGGAATGCTGAAATTTGGCAACAGTGAACAGTGGGCCGATCAAGTCAGAAATTTATCATGGCGAGACCGTGAAATCAGTCGAATTTGTATTTATTTACGTTTATAATGCGCGTATGTTGATAATTCGTGATATGTAATAGGTGATCTTAAGTATGTAATAGTATGTAGAATCTTTTTAAATCAAGTTTATGAACTTGGTGCTCGTTTTTTCGCAGTTAACAGCCTGAAAAGTTCAACATAAGACTTCTGTTTGTGTTAAGTTTTAGAGGTAAGATATTTGATAATATATATAAAATAAAAAGATTTTAGCATCAGTATAATTTGTAAACATACTCTCTGTTCTGTGGACTCATATAAAATATAAGGCATAACATGGTAATTGTATCAAATAAAGTATGGTTACAAATTTTCTAAAACTCATTGAAAATGTTTAGAGATGACTTGAACCAAGACTAATTTTTATATTATTATCCAATTTGTGATTCTTGTTAAGCCATCCCACATTGGACTCACCTAAATGAAGTATATTTATAAATTAAGCTAATAAGGTTAATTACTTATGTACTATTAAATATTTTATTTTGTTGTAGATGCCTGTGAAATGTTTGGTACCAAGTTGTACTTCCAGTTATGCTCCCAACAGTGAAGGATATATTACAGTATTCAAGTTTCCACAAAGTAATGAGGTGAAGAACAAATGGTTGAGAAGTATCCCACGTGCAAACTGGGAAGTGGGAATCAAACATCAAATTTCATTCACTGAAGTGTACAAGGATAAGGATGGTGATAGATATTTACAAGGAAAAGATCTGTATTAAAGGAAAATCTAATACCACAAATATTTCCCAGTCTCCCAAAATATCTTTCAGTGAAGAAGAATCCAGCAGCAAGAAGTAATCCTGGAATACGAAGAAGAGTACTAGATAGACAACAGGAACAACAAGAGGAATTGTTGAACAGTGATGTGATAGTGAATGTTTTAAATTTGTGTGAACAGTTTAAATCTAAATTGAGTGTTCATTTAGAGAAGTGGCAGTGTCATCAACAAACAAACTGTATATATTTATATCTGATCGGATTTGACAATGATGAACCAGATGTAAGGTGTAGTATAAAAATATTTGAATCAATGATAATCGAGGACATAGAGGTAAGAATAGAGCAAAATTTATTGCATAAAAATGCACAATATGGACAAATTCAATTCAATATTAATAATATTGTGCTGTTAAATATTCGTAAATAAGATGAACAAGTAACGACACATGAATTTGTAGATATTCTTTATATTAATTTACTAATAACATCTCGACAAGTATCAAATTTAGTAGTTCGGTTTAGAGCTGGTTATGTAAGTCTCAAAGTTTCTAGAAAATTAGAATGTCTAAATTGTATAAATGTTGTGGTTAGTGATCAAACACAAGACCATGAGGAAGGTCAAAGTTAGAGGCAGATTAACTATTCTATCTGAACCAGTTTTCTTTTAGAAATGACATTATCTATTTTAGCAAATATTTTTATAAATAATTTAAAAAAAATTTAAGATAAATTACAAGCTAATAAGAAACATAAATAATAATCATGAAACAAAATGTAAAAAAAAATTCTTAATTACAATAGTTCTGTACATTCTATCTAGTTTAATGATTTTAAATACCCACTATTTATATTACTTCTCAAGAATTCTGTTGTACCCATATTATTGTATGTAGTTCAGTTTGTATTAAATAAAGGTCTATTAAGAAATAAAAGGCGAAGAAATAATTATTTTAAGGTGGTGTCTGGTCAGCTGTAGGGGAAGGTAGAGGCTAATTTTCTTTATATTTTATATTCTTATCAATAAATTACCTTTTGCATTTTCATTTTAGTTAGTCTACCTCTAAATATTTCGATTTTTATTCGTTAAAAATGTTCTATAGCTTGGTTTATTTCATATTTCTCACCATTGTAGTAGGCCTACAAGTCGTTCTCATCGGCCCACTATTTGACAGGTGCGCCACGTTGCCACATCTAGGATTCCGGCCTTGTATTCTAGGTGGCCATGCTCCAACATATAAAAAATTTAGACATTTTGTTGAAAAACGTGAAAAATGAAAAAGTGACCACCCAGTATTTGGTCATCCTGAACTTACCCTAGCCATCAGTTTGGCCCATAGGTTTGGCCCTAATGCTGAAAAGCTTGGAGACCCCTGGTGTAAACTATAGAAAAAAATGGTACTCACATTCTTCTTTTTTAACGGTGTCACGTTAATCGTCTTAAAGAAATGAAGTAAGCTACAACCAACGATCAAAAACAAATCCCGGACACCCGGATTGGTCCGGAAATGGGTAATTAGGGTTGTTCTGGTGTTTTCAGTGTAAGTTAAATTTTATTTTGTTATGTAACCCCAGTTGATAATTATTTCGGGATGAAAGTACAATTCTTACAATATTTATAGTTTTCAAAGGTAGAAAATCTAAGAAATTCGGTCGAATAATAGTTTTAAAACAAGGTGAGTAAGCTTTTTTACTTTTAGGTTATTCAATACAAAAATCACCATTATACAAAGATTATAAAAATACAACAATAAAAATTGAATCTTTTTTCTAGTATAATAAAATTACGTTATGATTTATGAAGCATTGAGAATCCATCTGAATTTGTTTTTAAACAACAACTGATAACTGTAGAAACAATATAAACCAAAAACGAGTGAAATAAAGAACTGGAATCTTCTATTTCTAAAAATAAAAATATATTTACTACAGTAAAATGGCAACAACTGAACAATTTTCACTAAGATGGAACAATTTCCATTCAAACATGACATCAGGTTTCCATGATCTTCTAGAAGCTGCAGATATGGTTGATGTAACCTTAGCTGTAGATGGCCATTTTTTGCAAGCACACAAAATAGTGCTTTCTATATGTAGTCCTTATTTTAAACAAATGTTTAAAGTAAATCCGTGTAAACATCCTATTGTGATATTAAGAGATGTTGGACATGAAAATATGAAAGATATTCTGGAATTTATGTATATGGGTGAAGTTAGTGTACTCAGAGAAAACTTGACTCAATTTCTTAGAATTGCAGAACTGCTACAGGTCAAAGGATTGACTGGAGATGACTCTGTAAGTATATTATGAATGTAAATATTAAAATATTGAGGCTTTATTGTATTCAGAGTGAAGATGCTGCATCAACAAAAGAAGCTAAAACTGAATATGATAATGAGGCTGAAGAAAATGAAATGTATAATGAACTTATTGAAAGTGATATAGAATTGCCTAAATACTCTCTTTCCCCTCCTGTACAAAGCTCTTCTATGGCCACAAAACGAACAAAAAATACCAATGGAAGTACAAATGCTAAGCGAACACAGGTAAATCTTATGCAAAAATAAGGGTTAACAGAAATTTATTTTACTACAATATTGTTTTAGATGGAATCTTACCAAACTCCATCAAAATTGATAAAATCTGAATTTGAGCCAGCACAGACAAAAAATGATTTAACCGCGAATAATAATAATTCTAGTAAACAAACTCCAAATAATGATAGCTCTAATATACTCAAACTTGGCACTGAATTAGATGACATCAAAGAACCAATTAATTTAAAAACAATGTGGAATTTGAGTACTTCTTTGCCAGAATTTATAAATACATCAGATCAAGGTAAGTTTTTTGTGAATATAATGCATGAAAATAATGTTGATCTTGATTACAAAATGTATACCTACTTTTATTAGTAAAAATTGACAGAGCATACTAATTGACTGCTACCACAGCACTTATATCTTGGACCAGATTCTTGTCTGAGGGAGTGGAGGCAGCTTCCCAAGAAAACACATAATATTAGGATTACTTTGTCTTTGATGAAGACAAAATATCTGTTCTCTTTCCTTCAGTCAAATATCTGGTCTCTGTTCCATTTTACAAAACATGCAGCCATCAGTATATTTTTGAACACTCTGGTAGTAGTCTCTGTTTCACATAAGAAGAACCCACTTGAAGTTGCAGATTTATGCATGAACTTGTCAAAACCAGTACCAGAGTCTACTACATTGTGATGATCAGGACATTTTCCACCAGCTATATGTAGGGTACACTTTCTCAATTAACTACCCAAGTAGAAATAAGTTGAGTTACATTTAGTAATCAAGATTCCACATACCAGTAGTTTGATTTTGCTTTACCAGTAACACATATGTAAATATGTCTGTTTTATTTTGTACATTTTTGCGCAGTTTTTTCACGTTTTTTTATTCATTTGTTGCTGTGAGTTATGTTTTTTTTGTTGCTGGAAGTATTTGCATGGTAAGTAGACAGCTTTCGTAAACAACCTATTAACATTTTTAAAATCTGTATAGAAATTACTAACTGTTCCAGCAAAATGTCGTACCCATGGAATCAGTTAAGCAGAAGTGGATTATGGAAGATATAACGTCATTTGTGTAATGTTATGTTGAAAAAAATACATCCTATATACTATATAATGTTTGTATGTTGAAATTTATTGTACTATTCTGAAAAGTATATTTACCTTAAAGTTGCATTAGAAACGCTGTTTTACCGACAGGTGACATATACTTCATCATTGTGTGTATTTTCTATTGACTTGAAAATATACTTTATAGAAAATGTATCTGTAATGATTCAGCGTTTGCTTGTTGTAAATGTGTTTAATAGTATTCGTAAATACCTTCTTTGGGATAGTATTTCAATGTTTTATAAAGTTAATAAAAAATATAAAGAATATATAGTGTACAACTAACAATATTTGTATTTTTATTGCCTGCCAGGAAATATATAATTGAAAGTAAGAGTTCTTTGGCTTATTTAACATTTTTAAAATAAATAATTTAATAACAATTGATTAAAATTTAGGAAAACCAGAAAAACATCCCAACAAGAATCAGTACCAATGTGGACAGTGCATGAAAAAATTCTCTAGAAGAGACCATTTAAGAACGCATGAGAAGAACATTCACGGAGAATTCGCTGGACCTTTTAAATGCGTCATTTGCTCGCAGCTGTACAAAAATACAGAGAGCTTGAGAAAACATATTGCCAAGTTTCATTTTTCAACTATTAACGAGACTATTCAAAAAATCGAGGTCAATGCTTAAATCTTTGAGATTCGTTTCTAGAACAAGATATGCTTCCTCTTTTTATTATTTTCAATATAATAAAGAATTTGAAGAACTCAATTATCCACCACATCTTTTTATAGGGTGCAGCTTTGAATTGACAAAATCTTTGTCGTATGTCAATTATTGTTTTTCTTAAGTAAACGAGTGTTTTGAAGGACTGTTACCAATGTGCCTAGTGCAAAAACGTTTGTTAAATTTGAATATTTTGTACTTATACATATCTTGCCACTTTTTTACGAACCATGGGGATTTTAAATGTTCCCATCTCTAACTAATATACATGGAGACACATGAGGGTTGTTCCAACAAGCTTGAGAACCAGTTCGCAATTTTACTGAGTTTGCTTAGATTGAAATTATCGTCGCTAATTTCAATCCACGCAAGCTCAGTAGAATTTCGAACTGATTTTCAGGCTTGCCGGAACAAACCTATGGACGCGAACGGGGAACGGGCTTTGCGTGTATTCGTCACAAACATGTATAGGTGGGTCGATGGTCGAAATGAAAGCTGAGCAGTAAATGAATGAAATGAAGAAAAAGTTTGACAGATTGTGAAAAATAGAAAATAGAACAAATTTAACCAACGTTTATGTAACTGTACATTATTATATTAGTATTAGTTTTAATTTTATACACTTTTATTTACATATTTTTTTAGTTGTTAAAAATGCATGAATAATTTCGTTATACCAAAGTTAGTTTTTATTATAATAATATTAGTTTGAAATGAAGAAGGTTATTTATGTTACTAATATATCGATAATATAGTTTTTTCAATTGTACCATGCCACTTAGCCAAACGCCATATTGTGCCATACTAGATAACGATATTAAACGAATAATTTGATATTTTTATTCAAACAGATTTAAATTATAAATACAATATATAGGTCGAATGCAGTCGATATAATACAAAAGGAATAGGCAGGAAGAAGACACATAATTGAACCCCCTTTAAAAATGTCATTGTACGCCCATGATAAATAAAAATTATAAATTATCTGATCCCTTATAAAAACATTTATTTGTCTGCCTATGGTAGATGGAATTTTTTCTAGATGAAATTGAATCATGCTCAAATGCTTATAATAGATGGAAATTTTTATAAATCAACACCCTTTAAACGTTAAATAATCTCTATATAATAATACGTCTATTATACGCGGCGGCCAACACAAGCTCTGTCACTAGAGTTTGTTCAACCATCCTTTGTCATACATTGTCCAGCTTGCTCTCTCATTCAGGAAATGGATGAGACGGAATTATGACGTCAGTAACGTATTTCTTATCTAAGGTCGACATAAATTTCATCTGTTACTTTTGAAAGTTCAGTTTGCAACGGTCGCGTTCATCCCAACAAAGTTGATCAGGTAGCGATTTTTAGAGTAATCCATCAGTTTGTAATTCTGCTGAACGTGCTAATAAAACCATCGACATATATTATGTCAAATATCAATGAATACAACATCAACAACTTAATTTTATTTGAAATATACGACAATTATGAAATAGGTATTACTTCTAACCATTACAAAATGGGATTTAATTACAATAAATTGAACTCCGCACTTTGGAGCATACCATGAAGAGTTGAATTTCCTGACAAACTATACACTTTATCAAGGAAATAATAAGTTTCCTCCAGCTCTTCACTCATTTTCATTAAAATACAAACTAAAATATGTCCAAACAAAGATATTTATAATATTTTTCCAAAATATGTCATAAATGACAGTTAATGCATCATCAATCGGTAGCGTGGAGCGTATTTTAATTCTGAATGAAAAATGGCGACTGATACCACATCGCTCAATCTGATCAGTTAACAAAACACGCGTTCAGCAGGAACTTGATGATCGCTTCGGTAGTGCTACGTTGTGATGAACGCGACCAACAATTCTTATGTCATTGATTATAATTTTAAGGTTAAGTGTAAAATAAGATTCAACTAATATAAGACATACGTAAAACAGCAGAATACGTCACCGATTATGACGTAACGGCAAAGGATGGTTGAACAATCTCTTCCAAAAACCATTCAACTTGGCTAAAGAACTTTTCAACAATGTTCAGAATATATTTACCGCTACGCTATTCCCCTGCCAAAAACTTCCGAATTACTCCAAAACATTGACATTTTTTTTTACTTTTGACAGCCTAGTGACATTTGCTATGTATTCTTGTGTCATTCTGTATTTTGTATACCATTGACTGCATTGATGTTATATAAGACTTTTCTATTGAAAAACGACTTTTTATACCGAGAGATTTTTATAATCCTACCGTATATGTGATAAAGACGGCCAAAATTATATTATATTATTCCACATGTTGAATATTCTCGTTCACTACCTTCTATTTTTATTAATTGTTAATTGGTTATAGTTAATTATATTCTCTGATTGAACAATATATTATATAAAAGCAATAAAAACTTTTATATGAATCATAGTTTTTCATTTTCCACCCATTATGAGTAAGAAGGAATTGTAGTGGAATTTACACTGGCCTGTGAATTATTTTAATGATACACAGTGGACCGCATAAATAACTAACCGACTCTCTGGCTACTGATCAAACCGTTTTTGTACCTTTTAAACTTACCGGGGAGTAAGGAAAAGTAGTTATATAAATATACTTTTTGACATTTTTGTATTGAAAAAAGGTGAAACCGTTTTTTTATACAGGGTGTCCCACGACGAGTTAAAACTATCTGTATATGGCAAAATACTTATAGTAAAATCATAAAAATGTCTACGTTCCGATTTTCGGAGGCGATCTTTTTAACTAAAATATTTTCAAAGATGGCAGACTTCCGGTTCTACCGGAAGTCGACTGCATCTTCGTTATTTTGAATAGAACACCCTGTATATTAATACATTTTTAAAATCTACGTAAAATTTTAGTATAATTTTGTCTGAAATTTTTTTTCGAAAAATGCATATTTTTTGAGATTAATTTTTTTGTAAAAAATTTGACGGCTGCAGACCCTTACAAATTATTTTTTTAAGAGGATACCCTTGTAGATATGAAAATGGTTTCTGTTCGGTTGCTTTTAGCAAGGTCAGACCTATTTAAATCTATGTTGAAAAATTGGTCATTTTATACAGGGTGTGTATAGAAAGTGTTCAAAGTTTAACTTCATAAATATAAAATTTCTTTATTTTTTTAAATAGAACCACTCGGTTTTTTCTATTTTAATGCATTCGGGAGTAAAAAATAAGGCAAATTCATGTATACTTTCCTATACCCAAACCTCACCGTTATCCAGATATTAAATGTTTTTTGTAAATGTTTAGAGATGCAGGATATTTTACTGCAAATAAAGCACATAATATGTTCGTGTAACAAATTTGCCATATTTACCATGTATTAAAAGTAAACTTATATAATATTTTTTATTTCTTAGTGCTTGTATCAACGGGTCAAAATAAAATTTAGACCACACCTGCATCTCTCAGAATTTACAGAAAACATTCAGTATCTGGATAACGGTAAGGGTTAGGTATAGAAAAGTATACATGAATTAGCCTTATTTTTTACCCCTGAATGTATTAAAATGGAAAAAACCGGGTGGTTCTAGTTAAGAAAATGAAGAAATTTGATATTTATGAAGTTAAACTTTGATAACTTTTTATATACACCCTGTATAAAATGAAAAATTTTTCAACATTGATTCAAATACGTCTGACCTTGCTGAAAGCAACCGAACAGAAACCATTTTCATATCTTTAAGGGTATCCTCGTAAAAAAAATAATTTACAAGGGTCTGCAACGGTCAAATTTTTTACAAAATAATCAATAACTCAAAAAGTATGCATTTTTCGGAAAAAGTTTTCAGACAAAACTATACTAAAATTTTACGTAAATTTCAAAAATGTATTAATATACAGGGTGTTCTATTCAAAATAACGAAGTTGCAGTCGACTTCCGGTAGAACCGGAAGTCTGCTATCTTTGAAAATATTTTAGTTAAAAAGATCGCTTCCGAAAACCCAAACGTACGAATTTTCATGATTTTACTATAAGTATTTTGCCATATACAGATAGTTTTAACTCGTCGTGGGACACCCTGTATGAATACGTGAAAAAATTGTACATATTTAGAGTAATAATCGAGAAGACAGTGGTGACGGATACATTTTATAATAACAGAGGGAGTTTAAGGTAATTTGACATTAGTTAGTGTGGTCTCATATTCTATTTCGGTTTTTTTCAGACCAGCAAACGTATCCAAGAGACATTAAGGGTAAAGTATACTGTCCGTATTGTTGTAGAAAATTCGTGAATCGCTACAACTTGAAAGTACACGTTAGAGATAAGCACGAAGCCAACTCAAAGGAATTGGACTGTCAAATTTGTGGTAAGACTATGCGGAATCAAAGTTGTTTGAGGGTGCATTTGTATCATCATCGAAAACAAACAGTAGAGCCTTTGGATACGGCTACGTCTTTTTGTTGATTTTTTTTAAATATTCTCCTATCCAAGAAAGACTAATAAACTCCAATTGATTCATTCTTCATGAAGTTGTCAGTGCTGTATGTTTAATAACACTGAAGATGTTAATCATTTGGTCTCTAGTTTATATGTATGTTTAGGTTTGAAAAAATGTGTATTTTTTTATATTACAAAGTATGTAATT
>CAJUYH010004968.1:25045-43051 GCA_910591685.1 Galerucella tenella | reverse complement strand
CACATAAATTTTGACACACGTTACACGCTAAACGTTAAACTGAGCATGCGCAGTCTTTCTAAAATAGCGGATGACATTTTTAATTATTTTAGTTTTTGAAACTATAACCTGTGAACGACGTTACACGTTAAACGTTATTTTATTTGGTGTAATTAACCTTAAATTTTCTGTTTGTTTGATTTGATTTGTATACATTAATCCATGACATTAATTATGGATAATATAAAAAATATAATTAGACGTCGAAATGATCAAGGTCTAATAGAAGAACTTAATGAGGGGCGCTATCCTTCAAGAAATTCTCAGCATACATTGGGCAAAATTAACGTTGAAAATCGGCGTTGAGAAGTTAAAATATTAAAGATAATATTAAAGATGTATATAGTATATTTTGCTCGATATTTTGAGTCCTAAAATATAATATAGTATTGAAATATATCATTTAAATTTATTTGTGCTTAGTTTTAATGCAATTCTAACAGTTTTTCATATTTTTTTTTATTCAAAGAAATAAACATAATACACTTGACAATTATGACGCGAAGCAAAAGATCTGACTGTTACGTTATGTGCCTTGAGCGCGTGGGCTCTCTCCTCAGTCTCAGAGCTAGTCTCTTGGCGCAAAATGTTAATTGTCAGCATACATTGTATTATTAATTACAGTTAATAGTTTTCTAGCTCCAATATAAATTAAATTATATAATTTTTAGAAATTGGTGAAAGTGTATAGAGTTTATAATATAACGTAAATGCAAAGTGAATATTATGGAAAGTACATCTCATAATATTTCAGTTATCATAGACCTATTATATCAATGATCGAATGCACTGACTAGATTTGAATAGTTGTACTCTGTGCCAATCAACTTAATGATGAGATTTTTTATAATTAATACTACTGTACATTTTTGTTAAATGAAGTTTCATCCAGAGTAAAATAGATTCTTATATTAATATGTGTATTTATTTATTGATTCAAAAAATTTGATTATTGCTTAAAAGAAATTGAAGCTCCTACCGTGTGTCCCGCGACAGGATCTACCTTTTTTATTAGTTTTTTTTTAAATACATAGCACAAAAAGCTATTCATTCAGCTCAAATTCTACTTCTTAGCTTCTTTACCATCGATTTTCATGCAGTGCATTTCAAAGTTGAGCTAAGACAATAATTCCGTCGAGAATTCCGTGCACTGTATGGTATTTGCTTTCATACATATCTTTTTCAAGCTTTGGACGAAAATCATTTTTCACACAATGGATAGGTAAAAACTACGAACGAAGCCAGGCATCAGAGCATCGGAGCACGAATGAAATGCTAATACTCGAACACACAGTAAATAGTATGAGGTATTTTCAATAAAGAAAAATGCGAGCATTACAGATATTTTTAATATATTTCAGCAAATTTATTTTTTTTCATTCCTGAAAAACTAATTTCACATGCTAGAAAAAAAAAATATCTGTATCTGTATTTTGGTCCACTCAAAGTATGATAAAATCCACGAACGCAACAAACTTTTTCCATGTCAATAATTAATGGAGAACACTGTCTACTGACGTCCCAATTTTTTTGTTTCGAATAATAAATGCGCTTAGGCACACGAGCCAGTCCGCTTCTATTTACGGAGAAGCCAATCTTTGAAAGTGGCTGCCGAATTTGGAGTATGCGAGTGAAAATAATGGATTTTCTTTTTGTATAAATGATAAGCCGTTATTGTCTCTTGAGGGTGACAAATAGCGCAAAAACGTAATCAAGTAAATCACTGTTTATGAAGGGAGCTCTCTTTGATAAGATAATCCACCGGAGATTAGTACAAATCGGTAATAATTCACTATTCATCAGCAAGATATAATATTCATTATAAACAAATACCAAGCAAATTTGAACATTAATTGATCATATCAGTAAATTAAAAAATCTTAGATCAATTACAATATTTTATTGAAGCATTAACGCTCAGAAATACCTTAGTAGTTAATGCAGACCATTTCTGTGACTCTAGCCGGTTTGTGGAACCTGCTTCAAACGTTTTGTGGAACCAGATTGGAAACGGTTAACCTAAGGGCGTGGCTTTCAATACTATTGATATAAGAAATTTTCCCATACTCAGGTGAACAAAAAAAATAGCCCAAACTGGCTTAAATACACACATGTTCTACATACAGGTTTAACAAAGCGATTAGTGTCACAAGAATTAATTATATAGGACCTATCTTCCAAAATGTGATTAATTGCAAGTCCTCCAGTTCATTTCATAGGATTTCGCATTGTAAAGGTGTCAGACAATTTTAATTAAAAAATGAATAAGTGAAAATTTTCCGCTGTAGAAATTGCAGGTAAATCTTCAAATCATAATTTTGTGGTAGATTTTATCATCAAATGGTTTTATAGGTGAGTAAATAGATGTATCTTCGCCTGTTAATAATTGTTGTAACTATTAACGTGTTTATTATGTAAATTCAATTAAAATAAGTACCATGTAAGTAGTTTTCGTGAAGGAAGATTAACGCTTACAATTTGGACCCGTAACGATAACGGGTGCTTAGGCACAAGCATTGTTGCCATCTGGTTTTAGTTGTTGTCCCTTTGTTTTTAAAGGTTTAGGAGTGTTAGTGATGATTAAATTACGTTGAGATCTACATCGATAACACTGTAGTCTACTAATATATTATGTTGGAATGTGTCTTCCCGAACGGACTTTTCGTTTATATTGTTTGTTTTCGTTCGGTTTCTGTTGTCATTTCGGCCGTTTTACGAAAAACATCTCGCTAGTGTCCAGTATAATTGAAAATAATTATTCGATAAAAGGAAGACAACTTGCCTTAAGTTATATCTCTTGACAAAAACAAGAGAAGCTGTTAAGAGGGTGAATTAGAAAATTGTGACACACTGTATACAGAGCGACAGGTTATTTTTATTTATTTGTTATTTTGGAAATAATGCCGAATTTTTTTTTTCTTTGCCTAACCAAAAACTGGGTCTCTGAAGTTGTGAATAAAAAATGGTTTTTTATTCATAATAATAATTATTAAATGGCTTATTCGAAATTAGTGAAATCAAAACCTGTCATAAACACCATAACTGCACACACTCTTTGGCATCATGAGCGAGTTTACACTCAAAAATGTTCCAAATTCAATTATTGATACAGCAGTTTTTGTGAACAAAAATTAATAAGCTTAAATATGTATTTACCTTAGTCATCCAGTATTTTTGGTCTGGTGCTCGACATTTCTTTTAAAAACTGATGCAAAAGATTTAAACTGTCATGAAACACTGTCAAACTGTCAAACATTCTACCGAAAATATTGGGTCTGTCTACTTGGGTATTTGAAAATCTTGATTTCAGTTGGTCAATTTTTCAGTTTTATAATGAAAACCAGTGTTATAATGAGTATCATTATGAAACTGAGAATTGGTATTTAATCAAAATAGTATAAGGGTAGAAAAACCTATTTTTTGAAATAGCATATGTATAAAATCAGATTTGGAAAGCACTGATACATCCACGAAATTTATTCAAT
Source organism: Galerucella tenella (assembly GCA_910591685.1). Lineage (NCBI taxonomy): Eukaryota > Metazoa > Arthropoda > Insecta > Coleoptera > Chrysomelidae > Galerucella > Galerucella tenella. The sequence goes on along the minus strand of CAJUYH010004968.1, from coordinate 39,527 downwards.
GCGTAACAACCACGTGAATGCAGACTTATTTGAACATAATCATGATATTGAAGACTGACATGTAAAGAAGATAGGAAACCTCTTGGGACATGTTGCTGAAATGATTCCCGGTTCTCCCTCATTGTATATACATATCAAAAACCCGATGGGATCATGTGCCATATCTGAATATAAATTTTTTAAGAACATATTTTTTCCCCAAATTTGGATATAATATTTTTGAAATATGTTTTTTAATACCGAAGGTTACTAAAAAGCATTTTATTCGTTTCAAAGAAGTACAATGCGTCCATGTAGGTGGACTTGGAAAAAATTAGTTAAGAAAAAATTGATAAAATTGTTTTCCATATGTAGCTAACTTCCAAGGAGAAACTGTGGGTACATAGTTTATCTTATTATTTTTTAACAATTCGTGTATTTAGTATAAATATACAGTGTGGAAACCACTTATGGAATAAAATTCTTTGTCATTATTTTGGAAAATTATAAAAAATGCCGAGACACGTCAACTTTTGAATTGAGTTGTGCGTTATGTAAACATAAATTCAAATGTACAGGGTGATTCACGCAAGTATGCTATAGTCGGTGTTGTTTCTTTTTAATGAAACAACTGTATATTTGCATATTTTTGGGATCCTCTTAATGAACCGATTCCAACAAACTAAATAATGTATGGTCAATTATGAATTATACAGGGTGAAATTTTAAAATTAATAATTTATCACACTTGAAATATTGGTACTTTTTTAAATTAGCTAAATATGGATTTATCAAAAATCTAAACTAACTAATTATTAGACGTATTTGTATATTAAAAAAAATCTCATACGCCCATGAATCATAAATTGCCCAAGAACGCCAATAATTAGACAAAATCGGTAAATAATGTGGATTGTTTTCTATTCTGTCAGTTATTTATGTGTTGACAGTTTATACTGAAAAGTGAAATCTTTGTCTCTTTCCTTGTCGACCTAACAATGAAATATTCAACTGAGACTCACCGAATTGAGATTATATTGATGATCGGGTATGGGGATAACTGCAGAAGTCAAGTTGAAGTGGCAAACTTATTTAATCACAGGTATCCCGAATTGCCTAATATTTCACAAAGTACTGTGTCTGAAATTCATGCACAATTCAGAGAACTTGGACATGTCAAACCATATAAAAGAAAACCACACTTCGTTGAAGATTATGTGAAAGTAGATATTTTGTTCAGTGTCGAAGAGAATCCAACTTCAAGTACACGTCAAATTGCCCGTGAAAATAATGTTAGTCATACAACTGTTTTGAGATGTCTTCATAAAGAAAAACTCCATCCCTATAAATTAACTTTTGTTCAGGAGTTAACAGAAGACGATCCAGATTTTAGAACGGATTTTTGCGAAAGATTGATGAATAAGCTGAACAGAAATGAGATAGCTCTTGGTACCATTCTTTTTTCTGACGAATCAACATTCACATTGAATGGAGAGGTAAACCGACAGAACTGTAGATATTGGTCAGCAGAGAATCCTAATTGGATGCGGACAGTACTCAGTACCCTCAAAAGGTGAACGTTTGGGCCGGTATCATAGGCGATCATATTATTGGTCCTATATTTATAGATGGAAATTTGACAGCTGTAAAATATTTAAATATGCTCAGAAATTAAGTTACTCCTGCGTTGGCAAACTTATATCCCAACGCAATAGATCCTAGCTTACCGAATGAAAAACTTTGGTTTCAGCAAGACGGGGCAACACCCCATTATGCTTTAATGGTAAGAGCTTATTTAGATAAAATCTTCCCCATTAAATGATTGGAAGAAGAGGTACTATTGAGTGGCCAGCTAGATCGCCAGATCTTACGCCGTTAGATTTTTTTCTGTGCGGTTATCTCAAGAACAAAGTATATGCAACACATCCAACTAGCACTGTAGACCTCAAAGACAGGATAACTACAAAAATACGGAATATTTCACCTCAAACTTTTAACAAAGTTAAGGAGGAGATCTATAGGAAGCTGTGCTATTGCCAACCACTAGGTGAACATTTTGAGCATTTATATCGATGTATTAAAATCAAATACATCAGGTATTTCATATGTATGTGTTTAATAACTGTAAAAATAAAAATTTCACCTTGTATAATTCATAATTGACCATACATTATTTAGTCTGTTGGAATCGGTTCATTGAGAGGATTTCAAAAATATGCAAATATACAGTGAGTTTCATCTAAAAAAAACAACACCGACTATGGCATACTTGCGTGAATCACCCTGTACATTTACATTTATGTTTACATAACGCACATTTCAATTCAAAAGTTGACATGTCTCGGTATTTTTTATAATTTTCTAAAATAATGACATGAAGAATTTTATTCCATAAGTGGTTTCCACACTGTATATAAATATCTCAATAAATAACATAAGAAGTATTAGATATAAAACGTGGAGCGGCTGAATATTGTCTGTTAATCCTGATTATCATGCACAGGATAGTGGAATTAGGAAATAAATTAATTTTTCTACGACCACTATCGAAAGTCGTTTTTTGTGCCTTGAAAAGCAACTGTAAAGTTGATGTTTTTGGCGAGCTGTCATAATTTGACATTATTGGCACTCTTAAGCAGAAAGTAACTTTTTTATAAATGAAAGAGAGCTAGTAATTATTTAACTGTAGATTAAAATATTTCAGTTGATTTTCTAATATGTTAAAGCATCCAACAGTGTTTTTCGTGATAATTTAATGAGAAATAGGAAAGTCTAAAAAATATCTGACATTAATACGTATAATAAGTGTTGCCTAAGTAAATAGGTACCTACACGAAACTGCTGAGTACAAACAATTGCAATTAATCTTATTTTGGTGTGATCGTAGAAAAAATCTTGTGTGTATTTCTAGCAGAAAGTTCTTCGGTAGTCTCAACAGCCAAAGTACTACTTTCTGCTCTTGATACACAAATAGCCATTTTCATTTAGTTGATTTTCTATCCTAGTTGGATAACATCCCAATATATAAATTTATCGAGTGTTTTTCAAACTAGGTTTCATCCAACTTTTGCAATCTTAATTCAAATTCATTAGTTTTTTTCGATATCTTGGAAGTTGATGAACACGCGTTAAGAAATTCAAACAAAAATTTTCAATCAATCCTGATTCCTTATGATTCGGGTCAAAATATTGGAATAAACTTGTGAAATTATTGCTCTTTAATAGTACATTGGTAAGTGTGCAAACTTTTAATTGAATATCAAGTTCTGAAGTGAATTGAAAGAAAGAAATTTCTAGAATTCGTTACAAAGGAATATCCATACATACTTACCTATATGAGAACAAAATACCTATAGATTATTATATATTGTTTTCCTAAATTTTTGTTCCATATTAATAACAGTGAGAAGTAAACACTTACATAGCAAACACCGCAGAAAGGCATACTTTCTGCAGCAATTTCAACATGATTTCCACCAAACTATTCATAAGAAAATAATCAGTCACAAAATTCACACGATGGATGATAAATAAAAGTCAAATTTTCGGAAACACACTCCCGATATACCTTTAAAACCGACGATAATAAAATTCTTATTAGAAATTAATCTATTTCTGTTTGTTACTCGCAGTCTTTGCCGTTTTTTTGTTTGAAAAAAGTTAATCGATAAACCGAGTAGACGTCGCAAAAGCCTGTAAATTTGTTGCTTCCAACTTAGAACGTGTAAAAAAACTTGAATTATATTCCAATTTTTATTTTTAAATACCAACAATTAAAGACTAGCATAGGCGTGCCTATTAAAATTAAATAAAGTATAAAATGTTTACACACGGAATGCATGAAGTGTTAATTATTTGAATGAACCGATTTATTAAATAATTATATCGCCATTTGTCTTTGATAATTGTGCAGAAGTTTTAATTCAATCTGACGTTTCGAATGAAATTAAAATTACGGTTCAAGATCCCATTATAAGTTCATAATATTATGTACAGGGTTTAGAATAAACAATTGAAGTAGAGTTTTTTAAATTTACTGTTTGGACCCTTACTTTGTGGAATCTACTAATATTTCTATTTCAAATGGAATTAACTGCTTTCAATTAATTCCATTGATAACAAATAATATATCAAATCTAATCTTTTGTGGACTAGCTCGCATTAGTGTTCATAGCCAGTAAAATGTCCCGTTGCTTCATAATTTTAGTAATCTACATAGTGTTTTCAGACGATTTTATATGACTTTCATGATAAGAAACAGCGTCATACGAAAAATATCAAGAGATAGCTGGAACTTCAACCATTTTGACTATGGTTTCCGGTTAAATAACATTATCACTACATACTTAGCACCCTAGCTTTTTCATAGTCAAACGTGGCAATATCGAATGTTTTCGACTGCATTCCTTTCACGGCTTCAGAAAAACTAGCTAAAATATAAATGGAATCACTCAGTTGGCCTCTAAAAGTTAACTGTTGGGGACCTAATCTGCGCCTGTGATCTGCGCTGGATTGCAAACCAATGACATTCTATAATAATGTGTCTACAAATTGTGTATACAATCAACAATAGAGTAGCTTGTATTTGTTCAGCTCTTGAAGAATTTCTTTTAGGTACATGAATCTCACTTCCTTCAAACTTATTATTCAACTTACCTACAGATGACTGTCATTTAGAAGTTACACTATCGATATACTTTTAGATAGTCTGAAAATAGAATTACAGTACAAAAGGAAAATTTTATCCAATTTTATTGTTGCCTTTTCGCCATTTCGGGGTGACTGAAGAAGCTGCTCAAGGAAATCTCATTTGATTACCGCGTAGCGTACTTCTTTCTTGACGTGCCTTCAGATCAGTTCCTGTTTCCGTAGAAATTTAATAATCCTACATATATTTTACCTGTAAAAATGCGGATGCGTCTCTGAGAGAGAGAGAGATTCGCCTCAGGAGTGTAATGTTCGAGATTCGGGTAATGAATGAATGGAATTTCCTTAACGTTTTCCATATATCGATTCACATACCTTTATTCTTCCTCCACATGACATGTGTATGACATCGCTAAGTGTGTATAATATTCCGTGGAAATATTTTCTATGGTTTATAAGGAAAATTTTCAGGTTAGATTGGATTTGTCCTTTGTCGGGAGAATTTAATATTTTAAATCAGTACCTTTGGTTCACTAAAATTATCTTTCTATTGATAATGGTCATATTTCTACCATTATATTTTATTTATTATACAAGACTCCTTAACAAAGGTGTCACTGGAATACGAAACGAGCCAAAGGCGAGTTTCCTATGGTTAATGCGAGTGTATTAATAACCATTACATGAAACTTGCATACACTATTTTTTCTAGTAATTTGATTTGAAAAAAAATATCAAAAAAATGCACAAACCGGGTCTCCAACCACCCTACGGGACCACATTAAACTAATATAAAACGTATATAGGTATGTTACTGTTATACAAAATTAGTAATAAATTATTGTAAACAAAAATTAATAAGTTCAAATATGTATTTACCTTGGTCATCAAGTAATGGTGGTCTGGTGCTCGACATTTATTTTGGTCTTCTCTCGACATTCTACAGAAAATATTGGGTCTGCCCACTTGGTTATTTAAAAATGTAGATTTTCCAGTTTCATAATGAAAACCAGTGTTATAATGAGTATCATTATGAAACTGAAAATTGGCATTTAATTAATAATTTCTAGTACCTATGGGAAAAGAAAAAGCTTATATTTAGAATCATTTATAGAAATTTGTAAATTTTGACATATTCTTGTCCAGTTTTTTGGGCAGTTTTGAAAACTGATTTTCCTATTAATTTCCCTCAATCGTTACAAAACAAAAATAGCCTTATGTTATGAAACAGTATTAAATAACACTAATAACAGTAAATTAGTGGGTAATAAAATTCCAAATCTACTCTAGTAAAATTGAAATTAAAGCTAACAACACCTTGTATTGCATGAAAACCCAATGAATCGAAAGACTGGTGAGAGGTGGGTGTAAATTTCTGGTTCCCGCGTGACGTAACTGCGCAGCTCGGACGCAATTTGGAGTAGAAATCAGCATACCGTGAGTAAGTGTATCGTGAATTGATCTTGAAATTTGTTAAGATAATCAAACTCTTTTAGCACGAGAAAAACTGATTGGAAAATTGTATAATTAACATAGGGAGTATACGCTTGCTGTACCAGTTGAATAGATCTTAAGAAAACTTACTAGGATCTACCAAAGAACATAATACTCAAACTTCAAGCCAAGGATGCCTAACTACTAAGTGACACTAATGGATTCAAGAGACATTTGACGTTTAAGCACAGATTATAAAGAGAACAGATACGAAAGCTTGACAAAGAACAGTAAAAAGAGAAAGATGGGTGGACATACCTATTTAAATGTCCATCGTCGTATGTTGACTCCGTTCGGACTGCTCCGCGAAATTTCTATACAGGGTTGTCAATTTGCATAATCTTTCCTTCAATTTACGATCATAGGTCAAATATTTTATAAGCATTATTTTTAAGTGTGATAGTTATACAGATACAAATATTCGATAATTACTTGTTTTAAATCAATTTTATTAACATTAAAAGAATCATACCATTAAAAAGATTATAATGTATGAAAATCATACCATAAATATTTATATACTTTTTTTCACAAACCATATCCTTGGCAACCATGCACAATAACAGTGACGGCTTGGCTCAGAACGTCAATATAATTATGCTCAAAATAACTTGTAATCTGTGCTCAAAATTCATAACGCCATTTTTGTTTGCTTCATTGTTTGAAGGATGAGAGTATGAAATTTGATATTCCTTTGATATTCCTTTTGATAATGAATAAATTAAGAATTATTTGTACTTTAAATTTTGGTTGATTTTTGTAATGACTTGTGTTATCTAAAAATGTATTTATTAATTAATTTCCCAAGAGTAATGACTATTTATAGCAAATCATAAGAATCTACATATGGGTATTAAATAAATACATAAATATATATTCGATTATGATTATTGTTTTAATTCATGGCGCAGTTTTGAAGATTTAGTGGAAACTCCCAAAAAAAAACTAAATCCGGTACTAGAAATTGTTATCGTCCCCAAGTCAACACTGCAATTTGGTAAGAAATTCAGAAAATATTTTAAACTGCCAAAATCTCGGCCATACCAAGTTAAACGTCCAAGGTCATTTAAGACGGAGCTGAAAATCGTTTAATGTTTTACCGGGATTCGTATCTGTTCTTTTTATAATCTGTGGTTTAAGTGTAACCGGTGCGAATAGAAACATTCTACATACTTCCTTTTGAAACAGTATCCACCATATTATCATTTTTGAAATACGAGACAGTTTCTTTTTGGTAATTGAGAATCAAAATTAAAAATTTTTCTAGTGTGATTTTAAAGGAAAGACCACAGAAAAAAATATCGTACGTGATATTAATGTCCCAAGATCATCAAGTGAAAAACATTACGATAATGCCATTTCCATAGTATTAATGTAATGAAATTATTATGATAATGCTTTAAAAACATTAGTTAATATTTTTTTGGATTATTACAATGTATGTCTGGTCATTATACTAATGCAAGAATTTAATTATTTTTGTACCAAAATACATCAAGATAATGATATTTCACATAAATACGAGGATAATTTACATTAAACCAATCACCTAGAAGACATAAGTTAATCATTGCACAAAGAGACAAAATAATGTCAGTGCTTATAGATTAATACTCTAAAATTTATAAGTCAATAATCAAAAATCATTACAATAATTCATATAGACATAAATTAATGTATCCCTAGTATTAATATAATACACAAACTTATTAAATAATACAACAAATCATTACACCAATGCCTATAAACATCAATTAATGTACCCCTAGCATCGATATAATGCCCAAACTTATTAAATAATACAAAAAATCATAACTTGATGGTTAAATACGTTGAGTTGATGTCCAAATACATTAATATTACGTCTTGTTGTCTCCCACCACCTTAACATATGCTCAATTCCCGCCAAATTAATGTGGAAGAGACAATAACGGCATTGCCTCCTAGTAATCCTAGTCCTCTTATTATATACATTTTAATATTTAGCCTACCTATATTCCCTCAATTATTACAAAAGTGTGTACCTACACAAAAAAGTGCAGTGTATATATTATTATCCTACAAGTGAAAAGACCAAAAAAAGTGCAGTGATTTTTATAGGAGAACCTATTTTGTACCACAGACAAGTAAGTTAGGAAATTATTATTATTGTTTTTCGAATAAGCTCAAATCCATTGTCAAAAAGTTTTCGGTACAGTAATATGTAGATATTCTGTAAAGCATTGTTTAATAATATTAGTAAGCAATACCTATACCTAAATTGTTTGAATACTATACAGATGGCAAATACATGCAGAAGCATTTTTTTTCGAAATAAATCACATTATTGTGTAATGTGTAGGTACTTTTCTTAAAATTAAAAACTGGTTTTTCATATCATGATTGTGTTTATGTCTTAGTCTTATTGTGAAATACGTATTTTCACGAATAGACAGACAACGTGATATTGCAATCAATGAGCGGGTATATATCCGATAAAAGAACCGATTTTGGTGAACTAATGATACAGGATATCTCTAATAATACACGATCACATAGAAGTGATGTAACTCATACAAAAGGCGATCAATTTTGTGCAGCGAGTATATCAGATACCTTAGATGATCCTAGCACATCTAAGAACGAAGTGGAAGAGCTGCGAGAGTTGCTTCTTAGCTGGAACCAAGGGCACCTTCTTGACATTTTAGTAAGTACCTATTTAAATATTTTATTGAGATTTTCGACAGTTTCCTAATATTTGTAATGCTTGACATAATAATATTGGTTTTGTATTTTTAAGATTTATGGACGTTATTAGAAAAATTGAAATATTTATTGTTTTAGGTGAAAAAGTATTTGTAAATGTGTTACGTGTAATAAGATTACACCACATAGAAAAATTATTGGAAAATGTTGACATGGGGTCGCAAATTTTTTTTGAAAATAGCTTAGTGGAATGGCGCCAGCTAATGGGAATTCCTATGGAAAATGTTGATCGTGGTATAAGATCTGCAACTTCTACCCCCGATCCAACCCGCGCTATCAGCCCCTGTCCCAGTTATAGATATTCTCCATATTCTGTGAGCTCTCCAACTAACTCAATTGACATTGGCAGCGAAGTCATGCTGTCACAAATTTTAAACGACTCCCCAAAAGCCGCTATAGTTATAGAACATTATAATAAATTTGCAAAATTTGATGAAGAGCAACGAAGCCGGTTAATAGCTATAATTGCCCGTTATTTTGAAGAAAAGGGAATAGTAATGACTATGAAAACTACCTATAGGTTAGAAGAGGAAATAATTAATAGATTTCCCACTGAATCATTGGTAAGATAATTTTAAATTGAAATGTATATAAAAGTATAATATGCCTAATAAAGTAACTTTTTTGCATGTGTTGCAGGAGTTTTATCGGACATCGAAAAGAGGAAAATTGTACAATAAATGGAGAAATTCCACAGTTACATTCAAACATGCTTTCCCAAGGACAAGAGACAACTCAATCGATGGTAAAAATGAAAATAAGTCCTCTCGAAAATTACTAAAATTCGGTAAGATAATCTTAAGTCTTTTGATATCTATTATATATTGAAACGTTCAATTAAACTTATTAAAATTGTACTATAAATAGTAAACTATGCTAATTATTATATTTTAGTCCCAGAAGTAGATGCGGAAGAAAAAATAAGGTCACTCAAATTTGACAATTTAAGTTCAGAAGAATTTGACTATTATTGGAAAGCCTGTAGCCAACACCGATTGGAAGAAATTAAATCCTTAGAGTCTACTACAGACATTTTAGAAAAATGGCCTTTCTATAGTCAACCCTCGGGATTTAGATTGGTGAGACAAATGTTAATTTTTTTCAACTCATTTCCACTTGAAGCTCATTCTTCATTTCATTTCCAGATAGACATGGATTTCTCCAGTGCTTATAAAAATTCTGACGGCTTGGTGACAGGATGGGAACAAAAATATGGAAAAATATTGGAGTTCCTAGTTAATGGAAACGTTAAAGATAAAACCATTAAAGGTGTATTACAGAAACTAGGCCAAGATGTGAATGAAAGTAAGTGATGTATATAATCAGCTTTAACAAGCTTAATTTTAATTTTGTATTTTCGGTTTTCTGAAAAACTAATATCCGTCAAATCAAATGACAGTTGGTAGCTGATACTATAAATATGGAATGATTAATAAGTAGATGATACGCTTGATTTTATTTGCAGATGGACGCCATGCAGCAGTGTTGTGGGCATTGCATGGATATCTTGTTCCCACAGGCAAAACTATAAAAAAAGATGTTACAGGAAAACGCCAAACCACCAAATTCACCATCCAAGATTCGCAACAATCATTTTTATATATTGGAAGAACCACCCAAGAAGTTGAAGAGTGGATAAGTCTTCTAAAGGCGAAAAAGACAGCAATACAACCATTTATATTTGCAATTGGTGAAGACATAACAAAAATAAAGGAAATATATACATATTTTGATGGAATTAAATATAAATTTTTTACTTAATTAGGGCAGTCGATATATGTTTCAAAATTTTTTTTATATTTAATCTCAATTTTCCAGCAGAATGTGCTATGATTTGGGCATTCATAGAAGTTTATTTTTTCAAAATGAAGCCCTCCTCTTCATTTCCTAAAATACATGTATTATGTAGCTTTTTAGACCGTCAGTAAAATGTATAAATAGTTATTTTTATCTTAAAATAAATATTATGTGGGGATTCTAAATTACCAAAGGGTTTTATTTTTTACAGTCCATCTTTAGTTTGATCCATTCCGTATTGATACTTTTTTCCATCCCTTATTTCAGGAATAATATTATTGATTTATCCATTATGATAATGCTGACAGATTATTAATTAATGCATATTAGATGATTGGTTAATGTTTTTCAATTATCAATTGATTCAAAATTTATTAATCAGTTGATGTTTACTACGCATAGAATCAATGTTCTAGGACATTAATCCATGTCAAAGTCATTGATATCAATATTTTTACATGAAGCGTTGCTGATTGAAATCAATGTCCGCTAAGCATTAATATTACGTCCTCGTACATTCAGTAATAATTTAAAAGCATTGTGGTAATGATTTCGAGCATCGGAGCAAAATTAATGTGAAAAATCATTGTGTTGATGTTTTTTTTTATTAATATAACGTACGTTTTTCGTTGTGTGACTGTTCAGTAAATATCAATATATCGCTGGTTGTCGTTTTATTTTCATTGCGTAAGCTGCTATCTGTAATAACAGTTTATTACCACCCAGATCGTATTTTCAAGTATTTTGTTTTTATTCCAGAATTGCTTTTTCCACTTCAATGTTCTTAATAAAAACGAGTTTGAGTTTTTTTTTATCTTAAGAGTCTGCAATATCTGTTCGTCGTTTATTTACCTAAAGTTCAGAATACATGCTGAATTCTAATTTAGATTTCAAATTACGTTTTTCTTTTTGAAAAAAAGCTCTTTAGACTACTAGCATATAAATGATATGGAAAAAACCTACGCTTCATTCACAATTTCTTATTTCTTCATTAACTACAAGAAAACTGTTTTTCAAAAAATAAATTGCAAATTTTTTCCAGATATTCATGTCCGCATTTCCTCTAGCATGAAGCATGTAATATTCCAACGAGATTATGTTAGATTTGACTGGGTTTATTCGGTCTATTCATATTTCAGCTTCTCAACAAAATTAATCAGTTCATTTGGTGAACGATTGATCAGGTTTGGGTTCTCTAATGTTTCAAAATGTTTCAGGAGAAAACAGATAATAGTAAACTTTTATGAGGTCCCCTTCCCGTTGTTATTAATACCCAAATGTCCAGGAAATCACGTCCATAAAATTATTCTCAACAACCCAGCCCAATCAAATCTAAAATACCTAAAAATTTAGTGCTTAGAAATTTGCTGCCCATATAGCAACCGACGAAATGACAATGCTAACTTTTTTCAAAAGTTAGCCTTGTCATATGTAATTACACGGTAAAATCATACAAAAGTACCCCAAGAATTAGTTGCTAATTAGTCGCTCCATGACCAATGATCAGAGCAATTGAATAATGGCACGAAATTGAGTTTTGATCGATTAATTTTTCCGAAGAGAATCAAAAACGTCTGAGATGGCTGTGAAAAATTAGTTGCTAATCAGTTGCTCCATAAACAATGATCAGAGCAAATAAATAATAGCAGAAAAGTGACTGTTGAATAACTAATTTTTTCGGATAGACTAAAAAACGTCCGAAATGGCACCGAATAATTACTATTCGGTGAAAATGGCCGTGAAAAATTAATTGCTAAGTAGTTGCTCCATGGACAATGATCAGAGCAATTGAATGATAGCAGAAAAGTGACTTTTGATCGATTAATTTTCCCGGAAAGACTGAAAAACGTCTGAGATGGCCGTGAAAAATTAGTTGCTCCATGAACAATGATCAGAGCATTGCTTATGGAGCAACTATTGGCAACTTATTTTTCACGGCCTCAGACGTTTTTGAGTCTATTTAGGAGATCAAGATATTGAAAACTCACTTTTCTTCTATTATTCAATTGCTATGATCATTGTCCATGGAGCAACTAATTAGCAACTAATTTTTCACGACCATTTCAGGCGTTTTCGAGTCTACACGGAAAAATGAATCAATCAAAAGTCACTTCTCTGCTATTATTAAATTGCTCTGACCATTTTCCATTGAGCAACTTCTTAGCAACTAATTTTTCACGGCCATTTCGGACGTTTTTCAGTCTATCCGAAAAAATTAGTTATTCAACAGTCACTTCTCTGCTATTATTTAATTGCTTTGATTATAGTTTATAGAGCAACTAATTAGCAACTAATTCTTGGGGTGTTTTTTTTATGATTTTACCGTGTAATATCATATGACAAGGCTAACTTTTAAAAAAAGTTAGTTTTGTTATCATTTTCTCGGTTGCTATATAAGCAACATATTCCCGAGTCGGGCAACTAATTAGCACATAAAAGGTACAAAATTTTTGGGTATTTTAGATCTGATTGGGCTTGGGTTGTTAAGGGTAATTTTAAGGACATTAGGAAATCATACATAATTTCACAATGCACTTTGTCCATGATACCTAGTGTAGACACCCTGTAGATCATTGTGCTAATTTCAACAGTTAGTTGACTTAACAATTAAATAGAAATATATTTGGATTATTTAATAAACATAGACACGAGTAATATAGGTACGTGACTTCATTCAAAACTATAATAAATTACTTATAGATGGTCTTCCAATAATAATATAATATAATAAGACTTTGTGCTGAAACATCAACTCGATGTTTACAGTTGACTAGTATTTGTATCAATAGATATTAAATTAAATAGAAAAGTACAAAAGGACTTTTAATCCACCATATCCCAAGGATTGTCAGATACTTTGAGGATGATCCTAAGAGTACTTCTAGATCCAATTGGATAATTAATGCAGAATCCTCCACAGTAAATCATTATTCTGATAGAAGTATGGTTTGATAGAAAAATGAGCTTATGATATAATTGTGATAATATATTTTCCGTTTCTCGTATACACTGAATAAGGTACCAAACTAAATATCTTTTGAGAATGCATGTAGTCAAGAGTAATCAGCGGATTTTACATACTGCCATACATCAAACAAAATTTTCAAGTAATAACTCAAAGGAGCATGAATACGGTTATTACTAGAAGCATAATTAGAATCAAAATACATTTCTCTGTGGTTTGTAGTGAACAGCATATTGATTTTCAAATATTACTTCAGCAAATGCAATAGTTAGGCAGTTTTAATATTAATTATATATGATCGTACATTGTATTAGAAATATGTATTCGAAAAATTTAATTTTCTTTCAACTGCGACCGAAAGAGAACCAACAATGTCTGCGTGGAGCGATTTTGCTCATGTCTGTCCTGAATTCTTTCCATTTACTGCTACATTCATTCTAATTAACAGAACTCGAATGCACTAGCCCACATAATGGAAAACCCTATTAATTAAAATCTTGTCAATCGATTTCAGTCCATCAGAAACATTTTTAATTACATCCCGCCTAGCACTAACAACCAAAAACGATCCTGTTAATTATAATTGAAAATTGGCGTCTGTTGTAATTCTACTTAGTCCCTTTCAACTTTCCTTTTGCAAATTTTTTTGTCGAAAGATAATAATGGTTGACGCTATTGAAGGTCAATATTGGTTTAAAAGGTACAAAATGGGGGTAATTAATTTCAATTAGAGAAGGGTGAAATCGAAAAAAAGATTGATGACTGATCAATTGGTAGTAATTTAAAAGTATTTAGTTGTGCACTCTATCTTTGTCGACTAATGTTTCTTAAATCAATTCACATATTAGTGTCAGT
>CAJUYH010004968.1:0-24945 GCA_910591685.1 Galerucella tenella | reverse complement strand
TTTATGGAATTTATGGAATTTATGGAATTTATGGAATTTATGGAATTCATAGGATTTATAGAATTTAGTAGCATGAGTTTAATGGAGTTACGTACGGTAAATCGGGTATTCATCGCATATTATTAATGAATTCGTTTTGTAGTAATTTGCTGAAGCAAATTGGGATTCCTGACTAGCAAAATGGAATTAAAAGTTTGGTAAATTGTTAGCGCTTGAACCTAAAACGGAAAAATAATACCGTTGAGAAGTAAATGTTAACGTCTTAAGATCGTTAACGAATAAACTTACAACTTTAAATTCAACAAAGCTTTTGAAACATTTTTTAAAAGTTTAATTGGATAAAGGAAAATAAAATTCTTTGCAGAATCGTGAATAACTGTCGATGGTATTAATGTGTTATTAAACTCTGTAATGAAGTTTGTTGTGGAAAAATTGGTAAACACTCCTTCGGTGCTTAAAAACAAAAATATAATTTTTCAAAACGAATTTAAAATCATGTCTCAAGTGCTGCAAGCTGAAAAACCTAATTGGAAGAAGCAACAACTATGCTTCTAAAGGCATTGAAATTCACTCAGGGAAATACAGAAAAGGTTATGGAAACTTTATCACAATCTTATTTTTACTGATCGCGGTTTGAAATTTTTTTTCCTAGATTACTTAAATCAATGGAAGAGCGATTTTTCTCAATTGCTTGTCTCAACCCTACTATGTAAAATCATCAAATAAAATCAGTAAATAACAAACTCTCCAACAGAATGAATACAAAATGCCCAGAAACTACCCTACCAAACGCAAAAAATTTGAAATAATTGGATATTGCTATTCAATATATCAACTTTTAGTGCAAAAAATAATTCAATACGTCATATTTTCCATGATGGTTATCAATGAAAAATACCCAATTAAAACGTCTTGATTGGGAAGTAGTCACCACAAAACGCCTATAAATTATTTTCAGTTGTATTCGAATGTCCTCAACTAACACAACAGCGGCAACTGGCACAACTCTCCAACAATGGATTATCCGACGTATTGGGGACAAACTGCAATTTAAGTAGACTGAAGACATTTCTTAAATTAATAAATGTTATAAATTCTTTGTAAAATATCAAATGTAAGAAGCTACACATATATGTATACATCAAATATCGCTAATGACCCCCCGTGGTCGATGCGCTATAATAAATAAAAATAAAAACTTCACAGGATCTGGTTCTTCGGAGCAGAAGTATTCCTTCTCATTAGAAGAGCGAAGTTAACATACGAATAAGCATAAACGACCTGCCTGTGACAGCGCGTATCAGGTAGACTCCGATTCACTAAGGAAGACGCCACTAGAGTCTAGAAGTTGCGCGAAGAAGCTGCACATAACAATATCTGAACATTGATATAATTCAAAGCCTTAGGCCTTAAGAGTATATCTGATATTTGGCAGAGTCTTTCACTTACCATGAAACCTGAAATATCATCCACCGAATAAAATAATTGTGTATGAATTTGTATGGATAAGTTTGAACCACAATATACTCTCCAATATCAGCTCTGACTCAAAGTCGTTGATAATTTAATTCCTCAACTTCTATCACATTCTCTCAAAATAGAAAGTTCAGATTTGTTCTCTCTATTGCCTTTTAAAGTGAATAAGTAATTTTTTATTTTATCCTGTATAATGTCGAATCGAATTGCCATTAAGAAGACGCCAAAGTAACTTTTTATATAAACTAAATGAAATGACAAAAGGAAAAGACCGACAAAGAAGACTTCAATGCAAATTAATTATTAAAAACTTTTTTCAAGAACACATAAAAGCTTTTATTCCAACAGGTGAAGTCAAAGAGTCCATTAATTCTCCAGGCTCCATTGATACGCTTGATATCTATTCCAAATTAAAAGAGGAGCTCGATACTGACGCCGATGTCAAAGGAAGAGACGTCGCTTTCGCGGCGATCTAAAGGGGGGCGTCATATTAGCTATTATTATAATAAATTACTTTCCTAATACCGGTTATCTGATATCTCTTTCCGACTCCTCGAATTTTTATAAAAATTTCATTCCATTACGAATTTTTTAATTTTCAACATTTCATAATTGTGAAGTCACTTGTTCAAGAAGTTAAGCCAATCATCAGCCTTCTCTTCCCGTTTGTCAGATACTTGAAATCGGTATCCCGGCAGTCATAATTCGATCTCCCTACAATATGTAGGTACTTATACAGTGTGGCCCATTTTGTTTCGAAACACCCTTGTAAAATCCGCATTTTCAGCCGATTTTGATTTGATTTTTTTTGTTAGATTCAGTATTAAAAACGGTATTTTGGCACACATTTTCATAACTTAATTACTATTTTCAAGGTCCCCTATGTTAATTTTTCTTTGCCAAAAAAGACAAAAGTACATTAGGCATTTTTTTCTCCCAAATATTACTTTACCACTGGATTCAGAATCATCACAAATGTAAAATACCACAATTTTATAAAAAAAATTTCATTAACGACAAAGTTATTACAGCATGAATTCGGAAAAAGTGGTATTTTCATTAATTTTTTACGTATAATGTAGACAGATTTTTGAAATAGTAACATGGTGAACAAAAACTAGGACTCAAACATAATGCACAGTGAAAATTCGAAGCCGATAACTTAACCCGTTGTGGAGTTATAGCTTCTGAAAGTGATGTGAAATTGTGCTTAATAATTTGGATTGTTGGCAAAGTAATTTTTAACAATACGGTCATTAGAATTTCTTGCCTACATTTTTTTTAAATACGTTTGGTCACTGCTCCAGTCTCAATAAATACTTTTTTAATTTTATGCACTACAAAGCAGCAAATACGGCGATCTGGATGTCTTCGATTACCTATTTCTATTACCTCTCGTTCACTTCTGTCATTGCAACCACAAAAAAGTAGGTACAATTTCAACTTAGTCTTGAATAGTTCAATAGTTGAATATTTGGATCAGTTAGTACTTACTATTTCATACAAATGTTACTGACTGACATAAATAAAATTTCAAAATCAAAGCCTACGTGCGACTCGTTGATTTCATTTTGTTAGTAAATGAAATTATTAAGCACAATTTTACATTACTTTAAGGAGCTAAATCTCCATAACGAGTTGAGTTATCGGCTTCGAATTTTTTACTGAGATAAATTAACTCCAATGTTGAAATGTCATATACCTGAAAATGTTATTGTCACTTTGACATCGATAAAAAAGGTGCATGCTTTTTTATCGCGATAAAAACTCCTTTTCCTCAATATCTAGTAAGCGGACGTCACTTTTACACAATGACAATGAGTCGCAAGTTTGGTTACTTATAATTTCAATATTCTGTCGTTAATTTATCTTGCCAAAAAACACTCGAGCTTTTCTTTTATCAGATTAATTTCTTTTTAACTCAAAGTTTTGCCAATCACTAAATTTGCTCGAAAAACTGACATTAGATAAAATCGCTCCACCTTCGGTGTCGCGATTTTATCATCTCAGTTTTTCTCGTAAAATTACTGTTTGGCAAAACTGTTTCGTTGCGAAGAGAAGTTTATCCGATAAAAAAAAGCTCTTGAGTTTTTTCTGTTGATAGATTAACTCCAATGTTAAAATGTCATATACCTGGAAATGTTATTGTCACTTTGACATCTATAAAAAAGGTGCATCCTTTTTTATCGGATAAAAACTTCTCTTCCTCAATATCTAGTGAGCGGACGTCACTTTTACACAATGACAATGAGTCGCAAGTTTATTGTATAAATAGAAATACTTATTGTTGTCGTTCATCCATATATTCTGTCGTTAATTTATCCTGCCAAAAAACACTCGAGCTTTTCTTTTATCAGATAAATTTCTCTTTAACTCAAAGTTTTGCCAATCACTAAATTTGCTCGAAAAACTGACATTAGAAAAAGTCGCTCCACCTTCGGTGTCGCGATTTTATTATGTCAGATTTTCTCGTAGAATTAGTGATTGGCAAAACTGTTTCGTTGCAAAGAGAAATTTATCCGATAAAAAAAAGCTCTTATGTTTTTACTGTTGAAAAAAATGATCAATGTACTTTTGTCTTTTTTGGCGAAGAAAAATTAACATAGAGGGCCTTGGAAATAGTAATTAAGCTATGAAAATTTGTGCCAAAATACTGATACTGAATCTAACAAAAAAAATTGGAACAAAATCGGTTGAAAAATGTGGATTCTACGTGGGTGCTTCCAAACAAGATGGGTCACACTGTATATTCAAGTTTTACCGGCACATAGGCATACGACTATACCTACTCAAAGAAAGCAAAAATGAGTCGTTATAGAGTCTGAATATTATTTTAATCTCAAGTTGCAGGTACAGAAGACATAGACGCTTCAATTCTGCAGAGCTTTTATGGGAGACTGCTAGCGTTAACTAGAAGCTTTGCAAATACCTGAAGTTTAGGAATCATCTAATAAAAAAGGTGGTTTGAGAAATGAATTCAACGGATATGAAAAAATTGTTCCAGTTGTATAGTATGTAACCTAAAAAACTTAATAAATAAAAAAATGAAAGCGGCAGCAGCAATGTACAAACTAGGCAGAAACTGCCAGAGAATTGTTTTCGCCGTTATTAAACGGAATCCAGATTAAAATGTTGGTGCATTCTGAAAAAAAAAGTATCAACAACGCTACGTATACGTGAAATCCTATAAATCAAAAGCTCCGAAAATGTTTACAGTAGCTTTTTTTTCCTAGTACAGAATATCAAATTCCCGGTGTAGTAACAAGAGAATATTGAATCCATTCGGTATCCAACTTTCAGCATCCGCAGAATTTCTGCAAACAACGTTAGATACATGAACATACCGGAAAACAAAACAACAGAAACAATATCTGCTATGAGCCAGAAAATTGGATTGACATTAAATTTGTAGAAGGCCGGGGTCAGAAGAAAAACAATCGTAACCCGATCAGGCAAATAAAATAGAGCATCGGAAAATAAAGGAAGACCTACACAGTAGCGCTTACTAATGGATATGTTTGAGTTTTGACCTCTTTCCCAAGTGTATAATTGGTTTATTCCGTAATACAATACCGGATCAAATTTATTGTAATGATGGATGAAATAAAGGGATAAACACATATCGCAGATACAATCCAGAATTAACTTCAATTTCCATTGAT
Source organism: Galerucella tenella (assembly GCA_910591685.1). Lineage (NCBI taxonomy): Eukaryota > Metazoa > Arthropoda > Insecta > Coleoptera > Chrysomelidae > Galerucella > Galerucella tenella. The sequence continues at coordinate 19,807 of CAJUYH010004968.1, read as the reverse complement.
ATCTGAGTGGGCGGTGAAGCAGAACTAGCATGGAACAGTTTACATCTACAGACAAAGCAAACATACAACTGAAAGCATCTCGTGTACCACAGGTTGAATGGTAACATCTTTTCTGGGAAGGTTAAGTAACCCCACACTTCATAGGCTTCATTGGTCCCTTTGTTCATCCTCCTTCAAGTACGTGACCCAGCCTATGATTTTAACATAGTTTGTGACGTCCACAAGAGGCATTTCTCTTAGCACGACTGAGGTTGGCCAAACCACACCGTACGCGGATGATACGAGCCGAGCAATTAAACAGGAATTCGCTACCATCTCATTCTTGTTCTCAGCCACGACATGTCGATAGGTAGGGAACAAGAGAAGCTGTGAATCAATATGGAAAGATTTATTGCTATTGGGACTGAATTATATATACAACAAAAAGCTGAGTAGACTTGAGGTATAAAGGTTTGGAGAAATACCAGAGATAAGAAACGTTGTCAATGCACTTCCGTACTGTCGAAATAGTGACACTCATCAGAGGTAGATATTGTCAGTCAAATGATTACCAAATCTGTTGACAGAATGTTGAATGTCATGCAGCTTCTTGGCAACACCAACTGAAAAAGAAGACTTGAGAAGACTTTCTTTGAGTTAGTTAATGCAGTGTTACTTGTAATGCCGAGCAAAACTGCGCTCATATCCGATTTCACCTACGGTTTTCCTGAGTTAGGTAATACCTTTATCAGATTTTGGAATTGCTGAATACAATTTACGTTTCACCACGTGCTCGGTAATACCTAAGAGTATTGCATGCATTGGCATTACAGGGGCAATGAGGACTACTCCTAAAGCGGCGCTGGAGACAATGCTAGACCTCCCTTCGCTACATTGTGTCATAATGTGCGAAGCAAGGGCAGCACTAATCCGACTGGAAAAATCATCAGACCATGACGTGGCACATGGGAGAGGACACACAGAGATAAGGCATGTGGATGATGACATTTTCAAAATGCCAACAGACCACATGACCACCAGATGTATCTTTCGCAAGAACTTCGAGATTGTCATCAAAGATCGAAAGGAGCTTGAGGATGAGAACGCACCACTTAGTTAAGCAGATTGTCTGATCTGGTATGCAGACGGATGAGCTCGGCACCGGAGCGGGCATATACAGCAAGGCGAGCAAACATGGAGGAATCGTCTCGCTAGGAAAATACGCCTCTGTATTTCAAGCAGAAATCTATGCAATACTTGCATGTGCAATGGTAAATAATATGAGAGCCTACAACAACAGGCAGATCAAAATCTACAGTGACAGTCAAGCCTTAAAGCACTTCAGAGCTATAGGGTGACATCTCGGCTAGTATGGGTATGCGGCGAAGAACTTGGAAGACTGGCGACTCGGAACAGTGTAACACTGGAGTGGGTCCCAGGTCACAAAGGAATCGCAGGCAATGAAAAAGCTGACGAACTCGCAAGAGTAGGATCGTCAACTCTGATGAACGTACCCGAACCTGCTGTGGGCATCCCCAGATGCTTAACGAGGTCATGGTTGGAAGGGTGGGTGGAAGAACACAATAAACACTGGAAGTATACGCCCAGGCAAAAACATGGGAAGAAATTCATAGAAGAACCATAAGAAAAAGTAGCGAAAGAACTGCTCTCAATAAGCAGGAAAAAACTACGCACCATTACGGGGCTACTTACGGGACACTTTCCCACCTAAACAAAATAGGGCTGTATAACGGAGACCTTACATGCAGAAGATGCAAAAAGGAACACAAAACAGCTCTGCATATACTATTCAACTGTGAGGCAGAAACTGTATGGCAGAACCCAAATGACTTCAGAAGACTTCTACAACCAACCAGCAAAGAACCTGTATGAGCTAATACAGGGAACGGATTGGCTGAATAGGTTGTAGTCAGAACACTAGGAGTATCCACAATAAGCCCAGGAGGCTGAGGTGGTGCCGGCGAAGGGACGGCTTCTTCCGAAAAAAAATACCTAAGAGTGATAATAGGTTGGTGAAATCAAAGATTACAGCACGCAAGGGGCCATATTGTCTTCACTACAAGCAGGAAGAGAAGTAGAGGGAATGGAGCGTCTGGGCTGTTGTTTCTGAAGGAATTTGCGTCACATTCTATTTCCGCATGAGCCCAGTAATGAGCATGGTGGAAAGACCCAGGACTGAGGAAGCCAGACCATGACCAAAAATGCGAAACAAAACTAAATATAACTTCCCTAGTACGCTAGTATGCTACGGGAAAATGTTTCCAATGGAATTTGTAGGAAATTTCATGCCTTACAATTCAGTTACCACCATTTTTAATTTATCATTGACCATTAAGACCAAATATTAACAAAAACCATATTTAAAAAAGGTTGGAGCGCTATAATTAAAAACCCATGCGTTATACAAAAGAAAGTTTTGAATAAAAAAGATGGCAAATATTATTATCCACAATAATTATTTCCACAATTTTTGTCGTACGATGCGCGGTTCGCGAGATATTCAATAGAACGTCGCGGCTGAAGTGAAGCCCCCCCCCATGACGCCAACTCTGATTTACATTCAGGGGACACCCCTGAACATATTAAAAGATATATACCTATTACCGTACATTTTTTACAAAAGATACCCGGCTCTTGGCCTATAGTAAAAACGATGTATTTATTATAACTTCAATATACAGGGTCGGGTGAAATGGACGAAAAACCTGATTCACTTGATTTTTGGCTTAGTAATCTCTTCTTATATAGAAAGCCTCAAAATATTTGGAAGGGCTGAATCAATAATACCAAGATTGGATAAACAAAATCAAGATTGATTTCAAAGCCAACGACTTGCTTTGTTTATCACTTCACTGAACATTGTTTTCTGTATCATGTTTAAGTCTAGTTAAATGTTCTACCTTGCTTTTATGTAGCATACGCTTTTCGTGTTGATACAAAAAACGACTCCATTTTCAAGACCAGTTCTCTACGTATGTGAATGTGGAAACGGAAGCCGAAAATTCAAGTCTTAAAACTCTCAAAAGTGAATCCCTTTTAAATTATCTCGATGAACCAAACGAATAGACTTGTTGCTATTTCACTGGTTAAAATTTATTTAGCAATAAATCTATATTCCTTCTGCGTGGTCAAGTGGTAGAAGCCCGTAGGGAGGATTCATCCGCGTTTGATATTGCCTCTGTTTCCCTCCATTTCCATAAGTGTCCTTCTGGATTTCCTATTATCGACCGGAAACTCACTAGATAGACTATGGAAATCGACAATCGGGGTTGATGTTATTGCGACACTGGTGGTAGTATCAAATAAATTTCGAATGAAGTACACAATATTCGGGACGTTACAAGAATTATTATAAGATTTGCGTAGTCGGGATAATCCAATCAATGGAGTTGAAATTTTCATGATATCGGAAAATTGTTTCACATCCTCAACTGGATTAGGAGTATAAGTTGGTAATACAATTGAAATGAAACATTATCAAATTCTTGTGAGCTTCAAACAGTAATTGGGTGAGTAATAATTCCAACAAATCAATTAGAATTTTAAACCTTTTTTTTTGCGCCAAATTCATTAATCAGAGTTTTTCCCTTCGAACAATTTAAGCTACTCTTGACGACGTCTACACGACAAATTGTGGGTGACGTTTAACAAAAATGACCTAACACGAATTGGCTGGTGTGTTGAAAAAGAAAGTGATTAATTTTTGGCGACTGTGATTAATTTTGTGTTGTTAGAGTCGATAGAAAAAAAGACGCTTTTTGTCATTTTACGGAAGGTATAACCTAGACCGGAAAAAGAACTTAATGGGTCGTTATCTACGTCAATATTTCAGGTCGAGATTTCACCAACACACTAGAATTCACGTTTATAGAATATGAATTATACTGTGTAAAAATAAATAATTGGATAGCAATACATAAATTCCAATGTAAGATATTTTAACTTGAAAAAAAGGATCTACAAAGCAATTATTGGACCCTTATTGATGTACGGATCGGAAACATGAACAGTTACCAAAAACCATCAGCACTATATTTGGGAATACAAAAGCTTAAGACACTGAAAATAATATTAGGTCCGAAGAAGATGAAAATGAAACACGAACGAACATATAATTGATACTAAAAATAGAATTTTACCGTGTTGACCCTTACTTTGTGGAATATGATAACATTACTTGTTTAAATGAAACTATAGTTATAACTGTTCCTGAAGAATTCCACTAATTTATTTTTTAATTATTTCAATATTTCAAATATCATCGTCAGAATCACAGATGTCATTGCAATTGAGGAATTAGAAAGAGAGCAAAGAGCATATCAATCAGTATGCATCTTTCTAGACTCTTTGCAAGTCAATCCTAAGCTAGTATGGGAATTCGTAGATGCCAAGACATAGTCGAAGAGCGTTACATGTTCACGGTAGCCTGGATACCAGAACTAGAGGGTCAATATGGCAACAAAAAGGCGGATGAAACAGCCAGGCAAGGCTCATCAATACCATCCATTGAACTGAAACCATTTGTGGCGTTGACAACAGATATGGACGCAAGGATATGGGTTCAGAGGAATTTCTGGAAATTGTGGGAAATCTTAACAGGACAGTGCAGGCAAAGCAGTTTATGCAAAAATATATAGTTAGTGAGCACTGTAAGCCTAATAAGCAAAAAAAGCTAATGGGGTTAGCACATTAAGCCATGTGCAGATTCTGTCACCTAGTGGAGGTGCAAAGCACATCTGCCTGGCGAATGGGCATTTCTTCCACTAGGAATTGTAAAACCTTTTTTGAGACTATATAAAAGCTCAAAATTAGAGGCTTAGTGGATACATAAAAAGAGTCAAACTTGTGTGTTCATTAAAAACAACATAATTATGATGGATTACATAATAAACAATCTTAAAAAGTATAGACACGATATATAACACTTTTTCTTAAACTCATCCTGCTTCCGCGACACATCATCATCTATTTCCACGAATGAGTTCTTAAGCTTAAGTGATCGTCCGGAATTCGGCAAGTCATCTTGGATTTTTTGTTCAAGAGACTTGATAAATTGTAATGGATCTCTAAATTATGATGTTCCTTTGAAAAATATTTTTTTCGAGAGAGTTGGCAATAGACCATAAGTCCATATCGGCACAAATATGAAATTAATTGTATAGATAGATATGTTGCACTTATAAGTGAAGTTTATATGTACTTCCAAAATAGTTGATATGTTTGGTAGTTGGGAAAAAAGCGTTTCAAACCAGGAGCTCAACTATTTCAATAATGTGTAATATGTTTCACTTGTGCTCCAGCCTTGATTTAAATAGTGGTGTCTTAGAATACAATTCCGTAGTGAGGTTACAACGAAAAAAAGTACTAGAACTGAAGAGATTTGCGAATGTTTTAATAGGTACTTCACGGTTAAAGTCCACTGAATTTGTAAAAAATGTTCCCGAGAGTGAATAGATAGCAAAGTCCCCTAGAAACTTGCTTTTTTAAAGTTCTCAGTTCCTGATTCCCCCGTGCAACATCAACGAAATGTACAACATGAACTATATGAAAAATAAACACCGAATGTTGAAGTGGCATAAAAAGAGCGAATATCTCGGAAATCTCGGGAAGTTTGTGAATAAAGTGAATAATTAAGTAAAAGTTTAAAATATTCATGTGTAGGAAGCTTCTTGTTCTCTTTTTCGAGGATATTCTAGTCGATGTGTTATGCCAGAACTGTGGATATTCTCCATTCTTCGCTAGTTGTCTTTGTGATAATGTTAAGTATAACGTTTCGCTAACAGCCAACGCTGTTACTTTCGATATTTTTTTATTTAGGTTGACGAAGTGAAAGTTATCTTTTTGGTTGATAAATAGAACAATAGAGAAGAGCAATGTTCTTTTCCGCAAATTTTGATATCCCAGACAAAATTCCTGAAAAAACAAGTCAGGATTTCCTATTCACTTCTTTACTGTGAGTAAATGATATCTCCTTGCAGTTTTATCGTAATTTTCTCTTGATTTCTTTGGTAATAGCTCTAATGAACAGTATTCACTGCCTCAACCGTCTCTGGAGGAGTCCCAGAAATGGACACTAATGCCTCATATGCCATCAAAAAGCATCACCGTGTATGTACTCCTTTTTTAAAATATTCCTCATGAAAAATGTACCACTGAGAGTGAAGTGGACTGAAAAATGATAATATTTCCTAATACAAGAGAGGCACGTTTTTCGTCTAACGAGGCTCGTTAGCGGACTGCGTGTACTAGTGGCGTCCGATATCTTAATTAAAAGTTTCAGCCACTTTGCTAAACGTTTTTCTTCGTGGATTTTTTATTGTTGCAGTAGAAATAGCGCGATGGAGAAGTTTCATAATTAAATTATTAAACCTGCAATTTCTCTCAAAGTCGAAATCAATCGGTTCTCAAACGGAAATTTAATAAAAGCGAGTTACACACTGCTTTTGTAGAATGTTTGTTGTTGATGTGAATGGCTTAAAATAAATACTTTGAGCGGATGCGTTGATTTTATTGTTGTATGTGTAATTCTTTGTCTTTTTTTTGCGGACCGAGATGGGAAGCTCATGTTAGAATGGGTCCTAATCAGTACCCAGACAGTCTTGAACTCATCCCCACGGGAATGCCCACCAAATAAACTCACCTGAAACTCGCCGTTACTCCGCCTTGGAATTACTACCCTAGGATACTTCAAGACGGGCTGCGGTCCCTCACACACTCCCTGTCATCTTCTCCCTTCTAACACTCCTACCTCTCACATGCCATGTCGAGTCTTTCTCTTTCCCCAATCAAACTCTCTACTACTCCACTTATCTCCATCCATTCCTCATCGCCCCTCAACATAATCTTCACCATATTTTTCCAATACACGGCCTCTCCCAGCTTATTTTCCAACTTCTTCAAAACTCCCTCGTTCTTCCAACATTTAAACACATGTCCCACATCATCATCCACTTCACATCTCTCGCACATTCCAGTTTCTCTTTTCCTAATCTTGTGGAGGTAACCCACTCTCGACCCATACCCTGTGAGCACCTGCGTCATGAAGTAGTTCACCTCCCCGAATTTCCGGTCCACCAAATTTCTCCTGCTCCCAATCGCTCCTTTTATCGCGCCCTCATACTAATTCCACCTTCTCCATTTCCTCATCCATCCATTCCTGTACCTCATCTCTGGTCGCACCCCTCCAGCGTCTGGCTCCAGCCATCAAGTCCAATGGATAGGACCTTGACAGCACCGCTGCTGCCAGTCCACCCACTGTCCTGTATGCCTGCACGACCCTCAGGAGTATCCCGCTCTGCACTGTTAGTCTAGTCAACAGGTTGAAAATGGTAAAAAATGAAGATTTTACTTTTGAAAATGTATATGATGGTTTCTGGATGATGTTTAATAAAATAGGGCTCATGAAAACAACAAAATTTCAAAAGTTTAAAGGAATAACGATAAATTTAGTCTTTTGCCAATATTTCGTAGGGTATTAACATTGAAGAATTAAAAAAAAATTTGATCAATGTAATATTTTTTGATGAATGAAAATAGGAAATGATGTTGAAAGTCCGAATTATGTACGTAACAGTAAGCAAAAAAACCTTTGTGTACAATCCATTTCGTTAAGAAAATCCTTTCGATATTTCTCGAGTGAGGAAAACGTATTAAAGAAAGAAGAAATCAATAAGGACAATGAAAACAACTTGCTTTATGATATTGACTTTGGAGAGTGTTTTCAAGGAGGATTGGTTGATGCAGCAGTATTGTCCGAATTGTGAAACGGAATGGACAATGGACATATTGATCGTCCTTATTAGACTTTATATCCGTGTCAGACATCGGGCAGGATATTTTCTGTCAAAAATTTATACGTACATTTTTACAACAGGAAATAATCTTAGTTTTTTTTCGAAAAATTGATAAGAAAATCAAACATTTATTGTAGATATATAAAAGTTTATCGAATAAGTTTGAATCCCATGAAATATTTTCTACAGGGTACTACTCAAAAACTGATAAATACAAAAGTTTTACTATGGTCACTCTTTAAAAACTTTTCAAAAGCTGTAACGATGATAGAATGTTATAAATTAAGCCGTATGGAGCATTGAATTGGTCAAAGTTTTTATCGGGCTTCAACTGCAGAGCTGGCGACTTTTCGACTAGATGCACTTTTTACTGTAATATGTTCACTCTTAAAAATGATTTTTGATTATTGCTAGAGATTATAGATAGAAACGGATGTTTCTGAATATATTTTGCTGGTATAAGCATTTCAAATTCACAGTAGGTAGATCAGATTTTTTTGCTTTATAAGCCATATGTGTAATAAATAATGGAAAACGCTGAGTGAGAAATTCAAATATTGGACCTTGTGTTTTACTTTTACGCAAATATGGTGGTAATGTAACGGATGGTCGATTTGCGGTGCTAGTGGATACATTGAAAAGTATAAGTACGAGGTCATATCTTGAGTATTCAGATTCAGATTTGCCCTTTCTTCTCATTTGAAGCGGTATTTTCCAGTGGATTTGTGATTTTCGGATTATCATATTGTGATTTGTCTCTTTTAGATCTTACTCAGTTTGAATATTTACTGTACGACTATTGCACATAAATTATTTTGTGAACAATAAATAGTCATACAAAATTATACTCGCTGTATTTTTCCTTCTATGAAATAGGGTTTTGCTGAGTTTTTGTAGTGTACAAATTGCAATATCACCATTCACCATAATGAAATTTGTTGTCGGTATCGGTCTAACGAGGCTTCCAGTGGCTTTATATTTGGCCCGACGAAATTTAATGAAACACATAAAAAGTCTTATGACATCAAACATGCCCTGCATCACATTTTTATTATAGTCTGTTGCATACTGCGTTTGAAAAAAGCGAACAAAAGAATTTGTTTACCTTGAAACTTCATTTCAAAATGGGAATAATGGATTTAAATTACCATTTCTTTTTTAAATTCCGTGCAATATACATACACCAGTGTAGATAGCCTAAAATAAAATGGAAAAGGTACAAAATTGATAACAGAACACAAATGATGAAGAAGGGTAGAGTCAGGAATACAGGAACCAAAAATAAAACCACGTATACTGTAGGGGGCGCGTTTTAGCGGGTTTTTTTGTCATTCAAAAGAGAAATGCCGGGAAGGAAGTCATTGCTAAAAATTGATTAGAATTATTTGAAGCAATTTATAAATTCAAAAAAGATAGATCTCAAATCCCAATTCCAAATATATGTGCATCTACAATGGGTGCTATTGAACCTTGGCTTCTTGAACCTCCTAAAGTGATTACTTCTCTCACAAACAAATATAGTACAAACTCAACTTTCATTTAAGTCAAAACTGCTGGAACTACTTGACAGTTATAATAGTTAACAATGCGTATACACAGATGCTTCTAATGACGCTAGAGGCGTTGGAGCTGCCGTAGTCACTTTTTCTCAAAAACTAATGTTTTATCTCCCAACTTGCACTACAATACTTTCGGCGAAAATCTTCGCAATATATCAAGCCCTCATATACAGTGCTATTAAAATGTCCACTCACCCCCTCGTATCTTTTGAACGGCTACACTTACATTAATAAAATCTGGAGGGTGAAAATAAAGTGTTGTAAACTTCTCTACGAATGGTAACAAATGACGTAATAGTAATAGATGACGTCACAGTGCCACTCTGGCCAATAATTTTAAATAGGACCTTATGACAAGTGATATCTCGTTTGAAAGGCATTGACATTGGCTACATAGCCATGTTAAGTTTGTTTGGGCTCAAACTAATTTTGACAGATAAATTAAATAAATACCAAAATTATTATTTCACATTTAAATATTGAAGATTTTTCAGTCCGCCTCTGGTTAGTTGTCAAAAAAATTGACGTTTTCAATTCAATAGTAATTGTTGCTTTGCAAAGTTTTTCTAAATAGCTTAAATATTTGATTTTATTATTGTTTAACGAGACGTTTAAGAGTTTACATAGGCAAAATGGTACGTACTCAAGCCGACAAAGTAGCAGCTATCTTAATAATTGGTGAATCTAAAAAGAATCTCCATGAAGCGGAACGTTTATTTAATGAGAGATACCCAGATCGCCCAATCTCAAGAACTTATTTGAGAGCAGAGCTCCTTCACAAGTTTGATGCAACAGGAAGTGTTCAAGATGCCAAACGATCTGGTCGACCAACATTTAGTGATGATAAAAAAATTGATATTGTTGCTGAAATGGTAGTAAACCCTACTTCCTCTTCAACTAAGGTTGCGTCCATCTGTGAAGTAAGTAAAAGTACAGTACAGAGAGTGTTGGCTAAAAATAAATTTCATCCATACAAGTTGAAAATGGTGCACCACCTTTCGGATGACGACCCCGACAGAAGACTCGAATTCTGTGAATGTATGACAAATAAAATTAGTCAAAACCCACATTACACAAAAACAATTTGTTTCAGTGACGAAAGTACTTTTTGCCTCAATGGAAATGTGAATACACAAAATGTAAGGTATTAGAGTGACACAAATCCTCACACTTTTCGTGAACAACATACCCAATTTCCAGAAAAAGTCAATGTTTGGGCAGGTATTTTGGGAAACCACATAGTTGGTCCTGTTTTCCTAAATTCAAATTAAAGCGGTGAAGTGTATCTGAAGATGTTACAAAATGCAATTGAGCCGTTAATTGTTGAAATTCTGGAAGATAATCCAGATGAATTTGGCCATCTGGAAATAGCATTTCAACAAGATGGTGCTCCTGCACATTATTATGGTGCAGTAAGACGTTACCTGGATGAAGAATATCGAGGTAGATGGATCGGCCTATAGAATGGCCACCTCGGTCACCAGATCTGACACCATTAGATTTTTCTCTATGGGGTACTCGAGATCCAAGGTTTATACTACGGCACCAGATAGCGTTGGCATTTTGGAAGAAAGAATTATTGAAAAATGCAATGTTATTTCAGCTGACACCTTCGAACGAATACGACAAGAGTATTACTGTCAGGAAGTAGACGGAGCACATTTCGAACACTTGCTATAAGAATCCATTGTAGATATTTGATAAATTGAATTTAAAAAAAATAATTTCAATAATTTTGGTATTTATTCAATTTTTCCGTCAAAATTAGTTTAATCCCAAACAAAATTAATATGGCTATGTAGCCAATGTCAATGCCTTCCAAACGAGATATCACTTGCCATAAGGTACTATTTAAAATTAATGGCCAGAGTGGCACTGAGACGTCATCTATTACCATTACGTCACCTGTTACCATTCGTAGAGAAGTTTACAACACTTAATTTTCACCCTCCAAATTTTATTATTGTGGGTGTAGCCGTTCAAAAGGGCATATGCTTATTGGGTCCCAAGTAGCAGGTAGTTCAAAAATAGCGTGCTTATTGGGTCCCGAACTTTAGTCCTACCTGAATAATAATGTATGGATTCGGTCCCAGCCACCTGTTGTTAAACCAAATGAAAAACAGGTAGTAAAACTAATTTAAAAATTTGATATATTTATTACATTGAAATATTATTGTAAAGGTATACATTTTAGGATTTAAAAAAAAGGTAAAAATAAAATAGAAACCGGGTCCGGTCACTTGAGCGAACGTTGTAGAAATCCTCTCAGGTATATTCATTCCCACTAAAAGGGTACTGGTCACTTGAGCGAAAACTAGGGATTAAAATTTAATGAATAGTTGAAAATTTTCTAAGAAAACAGAACAATCAAGTAGGTACTTATTTTAAACAAATCTCTTCGTTTGAAGGCATATAAATATCAGTGCACCTTAACACAATAATTTAAATATTGGTTTGAACAGCAAACAGTGAAAATGGAAGTGATGTTGAGTGTCCGTGACAAAAAATTAATAATCGTCGATAAATATACTTTTCGAAAAGAAAGGGAGACTGTAATAGGTGTTTCGTACAGGTATGTCATTGTTGATTTCATTCTTATACCCCTTCCAATAATTATCAAATATTTGGCAAGTTAATAACGAACGATTTTTGTCATAGATGTACAAATGCAAAGTGTCCAGCTAGAATTGCAGTTGATAAAACAGAGGAAATTCTATCGGAGAAAAAAAATAGTCATAATCATTCACAATCGAGCAATATTGATGTGAAGGTAAATTGAATTTTAAATTTCTAAATTTATTTTTAACTAATTTTTTGTTCATAGAAATTGCAAAACGGAATAAAACGTAAGGCCGTCGATGATTTATCAGAGCGCCCTTCGAAAATTTTAAGTTCTGGCATCAAAGAAGAGGTCCTGACTTCAATATCACAATGAAAGATCTCGAGAATATCAAAAAGAGCATGTATAGAGCCAGAAGAAAGGTTTTGCCTTCTTTACCAAGGTCTGTAGAAGAAGTTCATGATGTCCTGCAAAACTATTCTTGCGAAACAAACAAAAATGAAGAATTTTTAATTATTAATGATAAGAAAGTACATATCATCATATTTTCATGCATGACAAACTTGAAATATTTGTGTTCACAGAACAAAATTTATGTTGATGGAACTTTCAATTACTGCACCAAGTTTTTTACTCAACTCTTCACGATTCACACTGTAGAAAATGGGAACTACATTCCTTTGGTTTTTATATTATTACAAGATAAAAAAGCTGAGACCTATTTTCAAGCTTTTCAATTATTGAAATCACATTGTGCATCAAACAATTTGTTATTTAATCCCAACGAAATTGTTTGCGACTATGAAAAAGGTATTCATTTAGCTGCGAGAAATAATTGGCCTGAAATTAAATTAATTGGATGTAGGTTCCACTTAACTCAAGCATGGTACAGAAAAGTACAAAATTTGGGATTAGTGGCGGAATACAAAAATGATAACTCTGAAATAGGAAAATGGCTGAAATGGACATTTGGATTATTATATTTAGATTTATTTGACGTTGGAGATTGTTTCGTAGAAGATTTAATGTCCATTATGCCGAATGACGAAAGACTCACCAAATACGTAGATTACTTGGTAGACACTTTTATATCAGAAGAGGCAATGTTTCATTCCTCAATTTGGGCTCTTTGTAGTAGTTCTACTGAGCGAACAACTAATGCATGCGAGTCTTTTCATAGCCACTTTAATTCAAGTTTTTATAACTCGCATCCCGATATATTTAAATTCGTTGAAATATTGAAAAACGTACAACTGCACACCTATATCAAAATATATAGTGTTAATCAGACGAATAATAAAAGAAGAAAATATATTGATCGAGAAAAATATTTGAAAAACTCAATTGATTTATATAAACAAAATAGAATAACTAGGTTAAATTTCATAAAAATTGTAAGCCATTATTATAATAAATAGATTTTGTATTATCAATTGACCTTTTCTTTCATTTTCTAACACAGGTAAAATTTTACCTCTTCGCTTGACTGACCTAACATCGAAAATAAATTTTCGCTCAACTGTCCTGTATTATTAGAGAAGCCATGTTGATTTCTGAGAATTTTCGCTCAAGTGTCCAGCGCCCATAGAAACACATATACATAAGATATATTATATATATACATATACAATTAATTATTAATAGAACAATAAAATGAGATACACTTAATGAAAAAAAATCGACTTATTTTTCCTTTTTCATATTCGTCAATTTTTTTTGCTATGAAATTTTCGCGATTTTTTATTTTATTATTTCGCGTTTTATACATAATATGTGTACTTTGCATTTTAACATAGGTCTCCATTTGAAATTCTTTTAGTTTTTCAATAAAAACAAATATATTCGGGTGGGCTTTATAAAAAGAATTATTAAAATGGCTATGAAAGGATTCACAGGCATTCGTAGTGCGAGTAAGATCCGCTGAATTTTTTGCCCAAAGGGATGGAGGAAATAAAGATTCTTCAGATATATAATTTTCAATTAAATAATCGCAATATTTTTTTATGTTTTCCTGGTCTGGTGCTATTGAAAGCAAATCAAAAATAAAACAATCACTCACTTCCCTAGGAGGTAAATACGTTAAAGCAAAGGTCATCCTTAGCCATCTACCAACTTCAGAAGATTCCTCGCTGTACATTGATATTAAACCACATTTTTGTATTTTTTTATACCATGACTGTGCAAGGTGAAATCGACAGCCAATAACATGGGCTTTTGGCCAAACTTTTTGAATAGCAGTATGAATACCTATTTCAAAATCTATAACTGCCTCAGTGATATGTAAGCTAGTAGAGTGTTTTAAAGCGATATCTTCGAGAATATTAAATAATTTTTGATAAGTTGAACTACATTTATTAGGCAACAATGAAAACACTAAGGGAATGTAGTGTCCATTAAAATATCCATGTATAGTAAAGAATTGGCAAAAAAATTGTGGACAATAATTAAATGTGCCGTCTAAATAAATTCGATTAACTTTTCCCAAAAATTCAATATTTGACTTGCATGAAAATACAACGATCTGGTCTATTTTATTACTAAATAAGATAAATGGTTCACCAGTATTTGTTCCAATGTTTTTGTTTTTTAAAATATCGAAAGTTTCATCGATGTTTTTTGGCAATGCCGGCTGCATTTTCCTACGGGAGCAGTACATATACCTTCTAATATTTGCTACGTCATTTGTTGTAATGGTTGATGGCAGATTCTCTTGAAGTACACGACGAATAATTTTTGCAGGCTTTTCGGACAAGTCTTCAACTGCCTTGCGTTTGCAAGAAGAGCTTACAATTTGGCGATTCAATTTTTCTATATTTGCGCTATGACAATGCTCTTCAATATGTTTTGTCAAAGTTATATCTTTCGATTCACCCAAACTAAGTATATATGATTTACACTTTTTATTTGCACATATCCAACGCCTTTCTCCACTTTTTAAGCACTTTTGAAAACTATATTTAAAGTTATTTATCACTAACATTTGTTTTCCTTTTTCACTTAAAATAATATTTATATTCATTTTTAAAATGTTTAAAACAACAGACAAATTGATCTGAAATATGAAATGCACTCGATGAAATATAAACAATGAATGAAATAGTATTTAATTTAATTGGATTTCCGAAAAGAGGTACATTTCCCCGAAGAATATCTTCAGGTAGTTAAGTACCATTGGGACCCAATACGCCTATAGATAAAGGGATTAAAATTTACACATTTTAATCTATGACCTGCCGGGACCGAATCCATCCACACCGGTTCAAAAGATACGAGGGGGAGGGGACTTTTGAATAGCACTGTATATTAACAAAGACGACAGAGCAATAGTAATCAGTTTATTATTTTAACGGACTCACTCAGTTCCATTACTTGTATACAGCAATTATACCCGAATCACCAAACTGTAATTGACATGAAATTCGAATCGGCCAATGCTGGCAATCAAAATAAAACAGTAATTTTCATCTGGATTTCATCCCATATTGGTATCATCGGCAACAAAGAAGCAGATAAGTGTGCTCGCGACGCAATCTCCAACTGTAATTTTACGAGTGTAAATAGGGTTATTAGTGCGGATTTTAAGGTGTCTGTCAAAAACAAAATGATTGAATTTTGGCAATCGGAGTGGAATAACGTTGTGTCTAAATTGCATGGAACTAAGCCGATGTTTCACAAGTGGCAGTGCTCTTTGTTCAGTCGGTCGTGTCAAGTCAAAATAACAAGAATGCGTTTAGGTCACACAAGACTTACGCATGACTACCTAATGAAAAAAGAGGATAGTCCGGTTTTTGATACATGTAATGTTATTATCACGGTAAAACACATATTGCTAGACTGTAAAAAATACGATAGTCAGGGAAAAGATGCAAATTTACCACATGTACTTTCGTCCATTTTTTATAGAAAATACGAAAATAACCTTTGTGAATTTCTTGAGTCAACAAAGTTGTATAATGTTTTGTAATTCATGCATCTATGTAATCTATATTGAATGGTTTCTGTCGCTAATATCCCTCGGCGGTTGATGCGACGATAAATTCAAAAAAAAGACAGACTGACTTTGAATACATTACGATTCCATAATTATCGAGCTGCAACTGTCAAATCATCTTCAAAATTGCAGTAATTGCCACCAACTTAAGACGCTACAAACATGGCTCGATCATGAACTGACAGCAACTGATTGGGGTGGAAGCAGCATGCTGGAGAAGTTATGCCAATATTTTCTGGTTTTAATCATTTTTTTGAATTGCTAAACAGGAACCAATAGTAAAAAATGTTACCGTCGAAAACACGGCCTTAAATGTACTAGTTTGTGCGATAAATATAATAAAAACAAACATATACGACACATCTAATCATAACACAAGAAACTGGTGGAGATAACTAATATTGTAAATCATTTCAACGAGACAGTTGGTGCCAATTCAAAATACTGAAATTGGGTCATAATTTTTCTACAGGCGTGCAATAACTCTGTATCGATTACATGTTGGAAAAGGTGAGTTTATGATCTTGGATAAACCAAGGATTATTTCTACAGAAAAGACTACAGATCTCAAGCTCATCTGAATAATATGGCGGTCTCTATGGATGGAATAGAAGCCGCATCAATTAAAACTTGGGACAAGACAATATTTGAGTTGTGTTTGTCTTTCCAAATTGAATGGAGTATCTGCTATTATCAAGTATGTTTTTCAAATTTTGAGGATTTTGAAAAGAGATTTAAATTTTATGAATAATGCGAAAAGTTTTGTTGAACTTTGTGAAAATATGGAACGAAAAATGAAATATCCCCTCTACGTAACGACTTAATTTTTATTGAATTACAAGAACAATGAGTATCCATTTTGATTTTTTATGCTAATTACTATACTCGATTTGAAATTGGTTGATAGTAATAAATCATTAAAATCCGTCAAACACGTATACAAAGTGGTCCACCTAAATTGCCAAGTTTTAAATAGTATAAACATTGAAAGTATAGACCCTTTTGCATTTATTAAACTTTCCATTCCTATAGATCTGATAAGGGTGTCGAATACAAAGCTTAACCCGAGGCTCGAACAATAAGCGGTAGGATTCTACCTGTGATGTTTTGCACTCATGCACGTGCTTTCGGGTGGGCTTAAGTTTATATTAAACACAATAATTATATAATTTAGTGAACATTCGGATGTGTGGCATAATTTGTTACCCTTGTATTTGAATAAATATAATACTAAAACAATAAAGCAACCAATAAACAAGTAAATTTGGAAAAGTGTTTCTATTTGAAATTCTATAAAATTTATAGTAAGTCATTACATTTCTTCGCTTTAAATTAATCATCATCAGAAAATGAAATATCTGAGGGACTGTCTTCTTCCCCTAAATTGATAATAAGTGGTTCGACCGTTTTCTCCAGTAAACTATCCAATTGCCACATTTTTTCCTCCTCCTTTATTACATGCTCTATACATCTTTGCCACTTCCCCGCGTTGACTTCTTGAAGCGCTTCTTCAAAGAGTTTTTGAACATCACTCATTTTATAAGTGGTATTTTTTCTAGCCACATAACCTTTCACATGAGCCCATACCAGTTCGATCGGATTTAATTCACAATGGTAGGGGGGGAGCCGAAGCACTATTATATTTTGTTTTTTGGCCATTTCGTCAACAACATATTTTTGAAACCGATGTTTATGGGTGTTTACAATTGATAGCAACTCCTTTTTAACCATATTGTCCTCAAATTGTATTTGTTTCTCCACAAGCTACTCGATAATTTTTGCTTTTCGCCAGCAGTTGTAGGCATCTTCTCCAATCTTCTGGAGTGATACGGAGCGTTATCTAACACAATGACGGAGCCAGGTGGAATCAGCTCTATCATTTGTTCGAAATACTCCTCAAAAACATTAGCATTCATATCCTCGTGGTAATCGCCTGTACGAACTGATTGGAATGATAATAGTCCACCTTCTAAAAAGCCATTGGAGCTACCGATGTGAGTTATAATTAATCGTTTTCCTTTTCCAGAGGGCGGATTTATTCCTGTTGATAGATCGTCTAAAAATGCTTGCCGGTGAGAAGTCACATTTTTGTCTGTCCATATTTTTCCAACTGTGTAGCCTTCGTTCAGCCATGTTTCGTCCAAATAGAAAATTGTTTTGTTTTCATTGCGAAATTTTCTTATTTTTCTCAAATAATTACGTCTCCAACACACTATTTCATCTTTTTCGAGCAAATGAGACTTCCGACTATGTTTTTCCCATCTAAAATTCATTTCTCTTAGAACTTTCCATAGTTTATCTCTCTTGATTGCAGGAAAGTCTTCTTTTACTGCCCCTAAAACTCTATCCAAAGTAGGGATCTCCTTATTGAAATAGAATGAATGCACCTTTCGTCTTATGATGGCCTTTTCGTCCTCATCGATCGGTATTGTTCGCCTTCCTGGAGATGGTTTTGGTGGCGTCACGGTTCCTGTCTTTTCTTCCCGCATCAGCCTGTAGATGGTTGCTTTTCCAATACCTGTCATCTTTGAACAAAGTTCCACTGTAGAATCGATACTTATTGCACTTTTTTGATATCTAAGTGCATTAAATACATTAAGCACAATAATCTTTTCACTAATGCTTAGCGCTGATTTCGCAGCTCGCTTAACTGGAATAAATCCTGAAAGACTCTCCATTTTCAAAAATTACCCAAATGTGTGTCCTAGAATACTCGCATTAGGTTTGTTCGCTCTTAAAATGACTCACAGTTTTATACCAATAAGTAGAGGTACCTACCTACCTACCTACCTTTTTCGTAACAACCTGAAGTAACATTGTGTATTAATTGTTCCCGGAATTCTCGGCATAATTATTTTTACCTGTTATGACAATAATGATTACTAAATTATTCGGATAAGTAAATAGGGTTCAAACCGGCACGTCAGGTAGGTGCGCCTATGGAATCGGCTGCTAAAAATGATTTATTACTATCAACCAATTTCAAATCGAGTATAGCTAAGGATGATGTTTTTCTTGTAATAAGAGACCTATTTGAAATTTCTGATGAACGTTCAATAAAGAATGTCACAAAAACCGATTTTTGGATTTAACTAACATTGTCGATCGCAATAAAAATGTGTAAAACACATCCGTTCAACAGTGAAAATATGAAAGGGCCGGAAGAAATGTGGGTTAATAATTCAGTAGCGCATTACTAAGTTATCCAGTGAGGATGAAAGAAGCTGCTGGGATCTGTAGTTATCGGAGCATCTTTAAAGTGCTAAGAAGTGTCTGCATTATTTAATGCTAAACGCGTCGCGAATTTTATGAAATATACTACAGCAACGAGGTAGGATGCTTCGCTTTTCATATTCCTTTGCTCAATTTTATCGGGAAATATGCTTGAAATTTTAAAATGCAATTTCGACGAGAAGCTGCTTTTCGTGCTGCATTGTTTTGCTGGGAAATCGAGTGTCTTAGTGAAAATCGTGGAAGTGATAAAAATTTTAGCGCGTGGATTGACGTAAATCTGGTATCTACACAAAATACAATAATAGGCCAAGCAATAGAGCAAGTCATTTTTGACAAATATCCTGGTAGAAAACGGATGGTACCGTCATATAAAAGACACTACGTAGTTTGATTTTGATATGTTTTGATCGCATAATTAGATACGAGGAAATTTGGAAAAACCGGAGAATCAGCCAGTTTTTTCAAATTCATATTCTCCTCATTTTTCAATTGTTCAAGGTAAACTTGGTACAAAGGAAGTTCTTCATATGAACTCTACTTTTATCGCAAATATAATTGCAATTTTTTGATGCGATAATTGGCAATGTGCCTGAATCCAAACTATACTACGAAATGTCTTTTATATTATGGCACCATCCGTTTCCTACTAGAACTTTGTCAAAATTGTTCA
>CAJUYH010004967.1:0-24952 GCA_910591685.1 Galerucella tenella | reverse complement strand
AAGGCAACCCATTCATTCAACAACAAAGGATCATGTTTGGGAAACCTATGTCGTTTTGATGCAATGTCTGTACACCCAGGAACGCAACACTTCACACCAACCATTATAAATATTATGAATTATCAAACTTGAAAAGACTCACAGTTCCTAATTAAAACACAAATAACAGCAGCAAATGTCAAAAGGAAACAATCTATAAAAGACACTGGGTGACAATAACTATATGACAGCTTTAATGAATTTTACAATCTTTTCTTCTTTTCGTGCTAAAGGCCTTAGCTGCCAGGCCTATTTCGACAACTCAATTGCAACTAGCGCTTCAGGTGGATGGGTTTGAAACCTCATTTTTGTATTCAAGGTCATCCTATAAACTTTCACTTCTATAGGTTAGACTTATTGTGATACAATAATAAAATTAAATATTTAAGCTATTTAGAAAAACTTTCCAAAGCAACAAATACTATTAAATTAAAAACGTCAATTTTGACAACTAACCAGAGGCGGACTGAAAAATCTTCAATATTCAAAAAATGTGAAATTATAATTTTGGTATTTATTTAATTTGTCCGTCAAAATTAGTTTAAACCCGAACAAAATTAATATGGCTATGTAGCCAATGCCAATGCCTTTCAAACGAGATATCACTTGCCATAAAGTCCTATTTAAAATTATTTGCCAGAGTAGCACTGTGACGTCATCTATTAATATCGCGTCACCTGTTACCATTCCTAGAGAGGTTTAAAACACTTTATTTTCACCCTCCAAATTTCATTAATGTAAGTGTAGCCGTTCAAAACATATGAGGGGGAAAGGGGGCTTTTAAATAGCACTCTATACATGATGCTTCTTTTCAACCTATGGTAACATAACTTCAAACCGTAATAGAGGTGGAAGCGATTAAGTGAACAAAAGGGTAAATATTATGTGGAACAATATAATTGGTAAATTAAATTACATTCTCAAGTTATGTTGGAAAAGCTAAAAATGCTGCTTATGGCTTTTTAAGCATTGAATTTGTCATGGTTCAAATTTATCATTGGGTCTTGCTAAATACTTATTCAAATTATTTCTGTCGAAATCATGATATTTAAATTACACCTTAATCAAAACTAGATTAGATTAGATTAGATTAAAATTGGAGTGGCTCTTTGTCCTATCCCACTGCGACCTTTGCAGATCTATTGTGGTCCTCCCTATATTAGAGCTCGATATCCAGCTTTATTCTTTTTATTAGACTTAATAGCCTGGTTACCGCCTCCTTTGCGTAGCTCTCTGCCTTCGGTTTTTCTTCCCCGAATAAGTGAAACCGCAACCTTGCTAGGCCTTCACACTCACAAAGTAATCAAAACTAAGTTACTGCTTCCTTTATATAGTAATTATCATCGCCTTCCCCATTATGTATTGTGTTTTTGGCTTTGCTATATTTATATTCTTGCTCCTACACCTTCCTGACCTGAGTCTTAGCGACTTATTTCACTTTTCCAAAGATTAAGAAGGAACTGCGTGTTCAATAGTTCCAGTCCTCAAAAATGCAATCAACTCCTTCAGGATAATAAAATTTATACCAACAAGCGTGTGGGATAACTGCTTCCAGAATTAATTCCAAAGGATGCAAGAATGTATTTTACTTTGAAAAACAATAATGTTCAAAAAGTATCTACTGTTTTTTTCAGCTTTATATGCTAAATATATAAAGTCAATCCTCGTAACAATACCAATTTACTACCTTTTTGATTGAACAATACCGAAACAAATTCCCCTCTAATACTGCACATAGGTACACACTGTCAGATATCTTCCTATTCCTGGATAACGAACGTTGATCACCATGCATAATAATCGAGCAGTAACCTAATTAATTCTGATTCAACAAACCTTCAGAGAGTGATAGATTATAATTCACATTTGATGTTACGGCTTACCGCATCTAACAGCAAGAAGATATATTTACATAATGCGTAATGAATATCAAATTTAGCTTTGAAGTTCTCATAAGGACGAAACTAATGAAATTGAAGTTTTTTTTTTCAACAATGAAATAAGAGCTTTTTCCACGCATGTCCAGTACTGATAATAATAGGCGAAAAGCCACCTCTGTGATCAGTTTGATGAAATGTTTAATAAAAATTAAAAGTTAACACTTAGACGAGTAAGATCTGCTTGGTCGGCGTGGACTTAATTGGCCAAAAATATTTCAAAAAAATGTATACATTATTAAGTTTTAATACATTTTTCCGTTATCACGAATTTTGATCAATCTCGTAGATACTTTTGTGCGAAAGATCACCTACACCTATTTCAATGGTGTGATAGGGGATAAAATTTATAAATGATCACTTTCTTTTTTTATTCCATGCGTTCCAATGTCAGATTCAAAAATATCTTGGTATGTATACATACATACATTTAATTGACCTATAGCTAACCTTAAATTTGATAAATGAAATCATCAGGATCGTATCCAGCCAAATTCGAGACGGCTATGAAATTAATAATCACCAGCTTCTTTTTCTAAGTCTTTTTCTAGTCTTACACTACAGCCTTTTTAAAGAAAATGCTAGCCTTGGCCTTGCTGGTCTTTTTTGAATAATAATTGCGCATGCGTTCCGGCCATTTTCACTGCAACTTTCAGGCTTGAAAAATATAGAAATGTTTCTAATTTTCAAGGTTATTCACGCGCAACATATTTTTAGTGATTTTAGATTTTGACAACATAATTATTGTGTTGGTTATTCGATATAATCGCCGACTATAAAAAATAGAAGAAGAATCATACCCATACTTTAAATTTATATTAATATTTTGTTTTTGTTGTTAACTGTAAGCTACCTAATTTCTAATCTTTCGAAAGAATCATTTTTCTTAATTCGATCCTCAATTTTTTTCATCGAATGTAGGCTCATCCATTCTAAGGAAGTTTTTAAAGGCTTTCAAGTCGTTACAATCTTTGAATTCGTTTGTAATTCCTAAGTTTCCCATTGTTTTATTTAACCATGGTTTGTTCAAACAAGATCTATTCCTCCTGTTTTTAATCCGCCTTTTTATATGAGTGGCAAAAACATCAGTAGTAGTGATTGCCAGAAGTAAAACTTTTGTTTTTTCTTTATTCATTTTCAAAGTGAATTTTTTTTGTTGGATTAAACTGTTTTTAAATTCCAATCTTGAAATTCTTCTTCTTTTTCTAATGTATTATTAATAATGTCAAAAAAATCTTCGAAAGTTGCAACAAATAGGCTTAAATGTAAGAAGATTGGATTTTAATTTTGCATGCAATTTATATTGCCTGCAATAAAGTTGCTGCAAAAAGGCTGCAATGTAAGACTACTATAACTGAAAATACTTGGCAACTTTCAAAATGCCGATGTTTTTCCGTGTATCCATGCATATTTTTGTATTATTCGAATTAATAAAACACTAAGGGCCGGTTGTAGATGTCACAGGTGAACGTTAGTTTAACTGAACTGCCAGTCAACTTTGAACCGAGTTCATTTTGGTTTTCGTTGTAGAGTGCAAGATCAACATTAGTTTGGTTGAACGCCATTCAGGTCACGTTGGTTGCACTGAACTACGCTTTTAATCTGAAATTTTAATGTCCCATGCCAAACTTGATCGTTGACTGACAGTGTTGATTGAGAATTATCATCGGTAAGTAGTTGTTAAATACATTTCCCATGAAGCATATTGTAGATATAAATCAATTTTGTGTATTAGGTGTATGTGGTTGTAAACAAAAAGGTGGTGGTTGTTGTATTTTGTGTGGAAAATTGATGGAGAAAGCAAAAAAAAAAACGATCGACAAATTTCAGTTCGAAAGAAGAGAATATTTTAATTTCCTTATGGCCTTATTCTGTACAAAAATGTTAGCGGTAACAGCGCTGTAAATCTTCAAGGTCGAGAGATGTTACGAGATGTTTTGACACTGTTTGTTATAAGTTGAATTGTAAATTTTCATGAAATGAGTCAAAATGAACATCAATATCATCCCATTTTCGGGACGGTGTGTATTAGCAATATCGAAACAAAAAAATAAGCCAAATTTTAGAGTATAAATTGAAATTTCTTTTAGGAATTATATGCGTAGGTATAGAAAGAAAAATCCGTTTGATATACCGTAAGACCTTTTCATTGCCTATCACAGGCTAAATAAAGAAATTAATTTTATACTTAGAGCCACATTTAAAAAATCCAGGAAATGCAAACGCCATCCATTTTTTAAATAAAAATGATAAATAAATA
The DNA here is from genome assembly GCA_910591685.1 of Galerucella tenella. NCBI lineage: Eukaryota > Metazoa > Arthropoda > Insecta > Coleoptera > Chrysomelidae > Galerucella > Galerucella tenella. Next base: position 20,716 of record CAJUYH010004967.1, on the reverse strand, counting down.
GTTCCTCTAAAAAAGTCTTCTTCCTTCTGGTTCCTTCACCTCTTGCTTTACATAATCGGACCAATAACTTAAAAATTAGGAAAATTCTACTACACATCATAATATTAGTGAAGTTAGTTACGATGTAATATTGCGCTCTCAATAATTTTTTTACATCGGGTGGTTCAGAATACGATTTTTAACCGCGCTGTTGAATTTGATTTAACATTGCGATTTTAACTACATCGATTACAAATCTCACAGTTCGTTTTTCTAATCGAAATTTACATTTAAATTCGATATTAGACCATATTTCAAAATGACTGGGTCTATTTCTAAAGGTTTGCGGTCTTCTAGGATGTAAAAAACCATTCAAAATTTGTCAAAAATCTTCATCGTCGGTTAATTCTTTTAATAATTCGTTCATTTTGATTGAAATAATGAATTATCAGATATTCAACTTCACTTTTTAAGGTTAACAACTCAATGTCAAATGCCAAAACCCTCTTGAACCGCCTTTGAACGCCCTTCGAGGACCGTTCACGTAAACTTCTATTTGAACCACAGATCAGTAGTGACTGACGTACTTACAACAAAAATTTGCAATTAAACTCGGTTCAACGCAGAACCACAGTTAAACTATGCATCTACAACCGGGCCTAAGATTAATATTCACTTTCCATAAATAATAATTGACCGTAAACAACAAAGTACAGACCTGACGAGAACTGTCAGTGTGACAGTAGAAAAAGACCTAAGACACATTGCCGCTACGAAAGTTACGCCTTCATAGTATATAGAACTCTCCATTGATAGGTTGCGCTTGCGCGTAATCCAAACATCAACCAATCAAATTTTGTTAGTCAAAGATTAGGGTAAACGTTTGTAAAACATTCAAACGGTGTGATATTTTGATCAGGATTAATCACAGACCTGCCTTTTTTCCATTTCTTCCTACGTAATGTGATAGAAGGAGATTAACAATCTATGACGCACATCAAAAAGGGTATTATTTCAACCATACCAAATTTTATTGTTGTTAAAGATTATACTGTCATGAATTTTACTTCATTCAAGACATTTCTTTTGAAGTCATGTTTTTCTCCTACCTCTGGCTTTTTCCTTACATTTCAAGCTATATACAAATTAAGATGGGAAAAAGGAAATATAGAAAAATTTTAATAGTAATATCAGCAATTAATTTTTTATTGAATAATAGTATATTATACACCAAGGTGGTGAAGACTATTATTATTGACCGAGCACCAAGATTATTTCGCGAGGGGCTTTGACCCGAGCGGAATAAGGTGCGGAGTTTATAATGTCTCCAACACCATGGTATACATATGTTACGGTTAAAGTATTTACTTGGCTAGTATATAAACTAGTTGGATAGTATACAAACTATCCAGCTGCCTGGTTATTTTGATGAAAAATCATTTTTTCACTAAAATAGCTACGAGTAATGGCTGGTTTGTATACTATCCAGCTAGTTTATAAACTATACAAAGTGTATCGCTAAAACTGAAACCACAAGAAAATTACACAAATTAGCTAGCATTTTTGGCTAGTTTGTAAACTATCCACATTAGTTGGATAAAGTGTGAACCTGATATTAGTAGTAATACAAAATAACCAACGAGTTGGTTAGTATGTAAACCAACCAACGCGGAACCCCAGTTTCGGTCGAAGTTAACAATAAAACCTCAGTTTCATTTAAAGAACAAGCAATGGCATTGCTCTCTACTGAAACAACAGAAAATGCTCTCAATTAATAATAACCACAAAAATGCTTATTATGTTCTGAAGAAAACGTATGTGACCATTGCCAGAATAATAACAATATTAAAGCGATGAGGGATTCATGTCAGGGAAGTCTAAAAAGGCAAGCACAAAAAATGCTTCAAACTTCTCGCAAGAAATTTAAACCAGGAACTGTCGGCATGTCCGTGAAAGTACCCATTCCAGATGTAGATCGAAATTGGTCAGATCATAGAAATATATTGGGCGTCATAATGAGTGTAGAAGATGAATTTTACCGAATTGGAACTGTTCACGGTGTCCTTAAACAGCTCTATTTCCGCAACGAATTTGAAATATGTAAGCAACAATTTTTAAAGTTGGAAAATGTCAAGACGGACACGAAATAACATTACCAAGCGCTGCAGGAAAATTTTCAGTATCGGGTTCAACCCAAGCAGGATATGTGCGATGTCACTGCAAGAAGAGTTGTGCGAATAAAAAGTGTAATTGTCTTGCGTCTGGATATACATGTAATAGTAAGTGTCACAACAGTGCAACTTGCTCCAACAAATAATACTTTTTCTTTGTTTGGTGGTTTTAATGTCCTGAAATATTTTATTGTTAATATTTTGTCACCTGGTATTATTAGTTATATTTCTTTCACTTTTTCTAAAGTAATAATAGGTACCTGTAACAATCTTACATTGTACCAATAAATAAAGCATTTTTGACTAAGGATTTTACTATCCTAAACTAAATTAACCCAAGAGAATTGATTAGTTTGTTGAGTAATACATAATAACCAACGAGTTGGTTATTATGTATTACTACCAATATCAGGTTCACACTTTATCCAACTAATGTGGATAGTTTACAAACTAGCCAAAAATGCTAGCTAATTTTTATAATTTCCTTGTGGTTCGAGTTTTAGCGATAAATTTTGTATAGTTTATAAACTAGCTGGATAGTATACAAACCAGCCATTACTCGTAGCTATTTTAGTGAAAATATGATTTTCCATCAAAATAACCAGGCGGTTGGATAGTTTGTATACTATCCAACTAGTTTCTATACTAGCTAAGTAAATACTTTAACCGTAACATATACAATTTTTCCACTACTAGCCAAATTTAAAACAAAAATAAAAAATAATTCACGAGAAGCGTTTAATCTGTCGACTGACTGACAAGTACACTGTCAGTTTTCGATATTTTATGCACGTACTCGTTATGTCATCAGTCATTTTTGGTTGAGCGCGAATTGTAAATAATTTTATCTTGCTAGGTAATTTGAAGCAGCAAATATGTTGAAGAAAAGCTCCTAGGTATACAAAATTATGTTGCACAAGTTTTTGTTGAACTACTATCTCGAGATATTTAAATTTGTCCAATATTCACCTAGGTCAATGATAAAAAATTATCAACCAATAATAAAGAAATTCAACTTCTCAGTTGGCTAGGAGGTGCAATAATGAGATATTTGGAGTTTCAGCAGTTTTTTGAGTCATAGAACCTGTTTAATGATGTGCCAATACAACAGGAATTTATGGTTTTTGGGGACCCTCCTTATTTCACTTCAGATGTACGACAGCATTTACACATAAAGTTAACTATTAGATGGATTGGTCGTGGAGGCCCTTTTTTAATGGCCACCGAGATCAGAAGACGTTAATCCTATGGATTTATTTTTGGGGGGTTATCTTAAAAGTAAAGTATATGCAATATCTGTGCAAAAAATATTTATTAGACAGAATTGTGTTACACTGCAAGCAAGGAGCAACGGAAGTCATAATAGACCCAGATACTTTGTATGGAATTGCTAAATGCCTCACTAAGGAGACCATTTTCAAATGAATAAACAAACCAGTGGTTCGCTGATAGTATGAAACCACAGAACAATGCACACAATTGGCATAGCAGATGACAACCTATCTATGTTCTGTCAGGAAGAAGACGAAACCAAGGATCACATACTCTGTGAGTGCGAAGGCCTAGCAAGGGTGCGGTTTCACTTACTCGGAGAAGATGAACCGAGAGCAGAGAACTACGTAATGGAGCAGGGGTGATTTTTGAGGTTTTTTTTTATGGTTTAATGACGTTCTTTGCACTCCCATTTTATTGTCAGAACAGTATTAATAATAATATTACTTTTTACAGATGGCAGTAGTCAAATAGTAAAAATTACTGATGACAAAAACTCAAAGTATGAGCTAGAAATATTAAAATTGTTAAAAATTATTGCAGTACTGGTTGGTGTTGCAGATTATTTAAATCGAAGGCGTGAATTGAATTTGAGAATTTCATTTAGGAAAACTAAAGTTATTTCAGTAATCAAAAATATTCAGATGAATAAAGTAGGAAATAGCTATTATGTTAAGCTGGAATCATATACCCTTCTTGTGAGAAATACAATTTAAGAGATCTGGAAGTAAAAGGGTGGACAATAATTCGAAGGAAGACCAGATATTGATAAGGAATAAGTTGTGAAACGAATTCGAAAAAATTACTGGTATGCCCTTTATACAGAAAAATATGAATTCAGTTGATATTCAGATAAGAATAGGAAATGAAAATATGAATAAGGTAAGACCATCAATTCAAGCAAACATATCCAACAAATAGAAAAAAATTATGTTTGCAATTATTGGTGCACCTTACCGATATGGATTACTAAAACCATAAGACATTCAAACTAATCGGTACTACTCATTTCTCACAATACAGAGGATTTAAACAGTGTAGTAAAATATGAATGAATTCATCTAATCATTTTACCACCAAATTATCACAATTTTTGATATTTTTGAGAACGATAGCAAAAACAGGATTTCTATTCCTCTTTCCTAACCTCACTTACCTCACACCACGTGAACCGAGAACTGTCAAAGGAGCTAGCAACCAATAAAACAATATGATCTCAAGTTTTATGATTGGTTGTCCTGGTAAGTGGTTTAAACTAGCATTCTCTACCATCAGCAAAAAATTGAATTACATGTAGTTCGATCCCCTTATATAGTCTCCATGATCACAAGTTTAACTTTAACTTGAACTTCCATTGCATTCACATCTACTTATGTGGATTTTATTGAACTTTATTGAAAACATTGAATACATTTTTATCGGGCATAGCAAGGACAATGAAAGCTACCAGCTCCTCTCAATATTTTTGCATCCTCTCAAATACTGCTTTGCCATAATAACTTCTATCACGATATTTTGATGCACTTGTATGTGAGGTTATAGCGGCATTTTGGTGGCATTTGGAATAATTCCTCAATTATATCATACAATTCGGTATTTGATATATTGATTATGAATTGATGCTGATAATTTGCTAATGACAATATTACCGATATAGCCGCAACCTGTTCAATCATCTGTGCTTTTATTGCAAATTGGGCTTCTGTGTACTTGGGATTTACCAAGAGAAGGTAGTAGCGAATTTAGTGCTCACTTCAGGTGAGAGATAACAGGACAATAAATGTAAACGGTGGGATCGTCCTTTAGCAATATTGTCTTAAAAAGAATTTTGCCTACTTACCAATATCTGAATCGATACCAGAACAAAAACAAATAAACCTCTTTTAAAAATTGTTTTCACTTCCATAGCAAATGGAAATTTCTATAAATAAATAATTAATCCGCTTTAAAAATGTTGTAATACTCTAATGATACAGAATATTTACCAACAAATTAATCCCTTTTGAAAATTTCATCGTAAGCCGATGATGGAAGAAGTTTGTTCAGGATTATATTAATTTTTTCGCACTTCCATGGTAAATGTAAATTTTCTCCAAAAAATCAACCCTAATTTTAAGAACTTTATCATACGCCTAAGTACAAATGAAAATTGACCTCCCTGAAAAACTTTATCGTATGTCCATGGTGAATGGAAATTTCCGCAATTAAGTAATTCCCATACACCAACTTCATCTCACGTCCACGATAGATAGAGATTTTTGCAAGCAAATGGAAGCTTTAGTCAGTAGGATTGAATTATATCACTCCAAAGGTATACAAGATCACATTGTTCATTAGGTTTGTTCCAGCCCGTCGAAAAATTGTAACATGACGATCACGCTCATGCGCAGTGATTAAAAGGCGTTTCAACCAAGACGCGATGGTTTATCGGACGATCCTACTTGCGTTCCAACCTGCCTTTGGATCATTTATGTAACGGTTTCAGAACGGTAATTTCGATACACGGCTCTAATTGAATACTGTTTGGGCTGGCCTGTGCATTGATACATTGAATTAAACAGCTTTTTTATCTGTCATTTAGCTTGGTTATGTTTCTTGCATTCCTTTAAGTGTTTTGACTAATTTTTGGATTTTTAATTTTTCCAGCTAATATTTTGTGTGGCGTTTGGTGCGTTACGGTATATTAATCTTGCTTTAGTCAAGAAAGTTCTATGTAAAAATGAGTGACGATGGAATTAGCGATTTTTCAGAATTTGATAGTACAAGCAGTAAAGATGATTTGGAATTAATTCCCAACAAAAAAGTTAAGAATGAAAATTATTTAGGTGAGAACTTAATTTGAAGTAGATACCAACTTAATTAGTTGATAATATTGTAAATTGGGCTGATACATCTTTTAAAAATATTATTTCACAAAATAGGTCCATATTATTATTATATTCTAATTAATCCTACTGATCTGATCGTACGAAATGCAATCACAAAACCGTTCCAACCCGGCAGTGATTTTTATAGACATGTAACCGTGTGGATTTAACGCCTGCGCATATAATCGATCCTAGCAGTTCTGAAACCGTTTCGTGATCGTACAAAACGTGTGGGTTGGAACAAACACATTATCTCATCGAGTGGACTAGTCCGTTCTCCGTATTGTCGACACCCTGTATCTCAAAAATGTTTTTCGACCAGCAGAGACCTTTGATCAGGACATCAGAAACTACATGATAGTAAATTTTCAGCTGATTCGATTGGGACCCATTTTGCATAAGATGAGGGGTGAAGGTTCCTTTGTTCATTATCTGGTGTATGTTTAAAGATGAATTCATTTTTTCTCCTTCCCTCCAATTCAGGAAAGGCTTTCATATATAATTTAACTCTTCTCCTAATGAAGTTAAGGATACTCTTTATTGTGCTACTCTTATTTTTGACATGATAACATCAATTTCGGAGTTTGATTCGCCTTCCATATTATATTTTCCAGTATAATAATCAAATTTATTGCAATCAGGTATGAACTCTTCAAAATATGTATTTCCCAGTTTCGACATGATCATAATATGCTCTATACATGAAATAATGTAAACATTATTAAATAGTTTTGGACAAATATATATTAACGGGAGTAGAGATCATTAGGCACATTCGGTGCAAAACGTACGATATATAGTAAAATGATTCAGAATTCAATTTGGACCCATTTTGTTTTATCGACGTTACCATTTTCGCTTAAATTCTTTCTACTCATGGCAATCCCTCTGGAAATCAACCTGAACGAAGATTGACATCGACGTAATAAAACCTCGTTTAAAATGCTCTACTCTTCTACTTATTTATAAACGGGAAAATATATGTTTTTTTTTGTAAATAAAATTGGTAAAATAGTTTTCATAATAATTTATTGCACAATAGTTATTTGAAAATAGTATATTATTCAACAATCATATGATAGCCATTATATGCGAGTAGAGTACTATATTTTGTCCACGACTTACCTGCTTAGGTATACAATTTTTCGTCAAAGTAAAACACTATGGTTTATATAAAAAAACTACTCATCACTCACAATTACTTCTTATGTTATTGAACAGATTATAATTTATTCAATAAGTATATCCAATTCACTGTCTGATTCACTTTCCATATTAAATTTTCTAGTAATATCATTCAATCACCAGTATAGTTATTGAAATTCTTGCAATTAGCAATAAATTTAATACGTCACTTTTATTTTCGACATAGATGAAAAACTGCATACAGTGCTATTCAAAAGTCCCCTCCCCCCTCGTATCTTTTGAACGGCTACACTTACATTAATAAAATTTGGGGGTGGGAATAAAGTAATTTAAACTTCTCTATGAATGGTAACAGGTGACGTAATAGTAATAGATGACGTCACACTGCTACTCTGGCCAATAATAAAATTTTAAATAGGACTTTATGGCAAGTGATATCTCGTTTGAAAGGCATTGACATTGGCTACATAGCCATATTAATTTTTTTTCAGTTTAAACTAATTTTGACGGATAAATTGAATAAATACCAAAATTATTATCTCACATTTAAATATTGAAGATTTTTCAGTCCGCCTCTGGTTAGTTGTCAAAAAAATTTACGTTTTTAATTAAATAGTATAATATGGATTATAAGGAAGAAAATAAGAAACCTCCTTGCGGATTTTCTCATCAATTCTGAATTTCAGGGCGCAACACCTTGTAGACTACTGGATAGAAAAGGGACACTAATATAATCTTTATCAATTTTAAAGTTTTTTGATACATTTGTGGAGAAGTATTAACAAAAAAACCATTTACATTTCATTCACAAAAATATAGTAAATCAAGAGTCTGAGACAAATGCCGCTGAGCCGATGTTATAGCACCGTTCCACTTCTCCTCACATCTTCTCCTCCCCTTCATAGTGGCTCTTCACATTATTAACTTGTTTCAGCAAAAAATGACCTACAATCGATCCGTCCGAGATTAAATCGTGTACATTTCCACATACATTCTTATTGAAATATTTCAGAAAAGCCAGCGAAAAACAGAGTCACATATCAAAGGTTTTAACTATCCTAAGTGTTAAGTTGATAAAAAAAAACTAAAAGTGATTAAATGCTATTCCATTCGTCCCCATTCATTTCTGGAATGATCTTCATAACTCTGGATTAAATTATGTTGTATTGATATTGGTATGACATGACTTCAGCCAGGCAGAAATTAAATTGGAATATTTGCATGCAAGAGGCTATACCCCTTATAGCTTCTTGCGCTTTGATTTCTCATTTTGTTCAGTGACTCTTTGGAAGACAATATTTGTAGTAACCTACTGCTAGAGTAGCATCAGCATTTTAAGTTTATTGTGAAGCCAAGATGTTTTTGGCTTTGTCCTGATGTTCTTCCATATAGCCATGCGAGGAAATTTGTTTTGCACAACTTGCATACGGATACTTACCTAAACTAAATAGGTCTGAATAGGTCTTTTCATTCAGTAAATAAGTAGACGAAAGGGGATACACGAGGTCTTTTGGGTCTAACTGCTATAGACATATTTTTGTTTATCTACAACTATCATGTAACGGGTACAATTTGACACTATTCTCAGTGTCATAATGACGTATATTACCGCACTAGTGCGATGATAATAATCTAGAAACATATTAATACCAAAATTAAATATTTAAAATAACACTGGAATTTGCATTTTCAGTTTCCGAAAGGAGATCGTCTTCGCTTGAAATCATTTTTATAGATTTCTGTTAATTCAATTTGGAAAATTTGATGACATAACTAATTTGTTTTATTTCCACAGCCTTGTTTGTCTTTGTTGCTATGAACACAAAATATGATACACAGTACCTCATTTTTGCAGTCAATATTATTAAAAATACGTTTGGATTGAATTTTTTTTCAATTTTATGATATAGGTACGGTTAATAATACTAATAAACAGTTGTATATAAAATTTTGTACGTAACACGTGTGATAGGAATTATTAACGCACTTATGTGATTATACGACTCGGCCTACGGCCTCGTTGTGCAAACTTTACATGCGTGCGTTAATAATGTCCATATCCCACTAATTACGTAAATAACTATTACTTATTTAAATGACGAATGCCCGATTTCAACAACCATTTCCTGAAGTTAGGTAATACCTCAAATAGATGTAGGAATTTCTAAATGCAATAATTCAGGTGATGAAAATCAAACAACAATAATAATAATCTATTTATAAGATGATAATTTTATTGTCAATATTCGTGAAATTTAGTATTAAGGCACTGTATAAATTAAACATTTTTTCATTGTACCTCCACTCGTTTAAGAAAGCTACTGTGTTAGCGAAACACGTCACAACTTTAAGTTCAATATAATGTAGATTTTGATAAATTAAGTTGTTTTATTTTCATCATCTAGTATAGATCTACATCAGGTGAAAGGCTCATCTATTCAATGCAATTTAGGTATTACCAATTTCCAGGAAATGGTTGGGTGGGAGCTATCTTTTTGCTCGTGATCTCTCTTAAACGCTACCTTATATTAGATAAAATACAGGAATATATAACAAAAGCTTCCACATTTACTGACGTTTCATCGAAAAATTCACATGAAGCGTCGAAATTACAAGTGACGGATAGTGGATAACTTCGTGACATTGGGAATTTTCGGCTGCTAATAGTTATTTTCGTGATTAGTAGGATATGGACATTATTAACGCACGCATGTGTAATCACATAAGTGCGTTAATAATTCCCATCCCACGTATTCCGTACAAAATTTTATCCACAACTGTTTTTTTAATATTATTAACAGCATATCATAAAATTTCATAAAAAAAACTCCAATCCAACGAGCTGTTATTAATATTGACTGTAAACATGAGGTAGGTACTGTAGGTCATATTTTGTGACCATGGCAGCAAAGACAAATAAAGCTGTGGAAATAAAATGAATAAGTGATGTCATCAAATTATCAAAGTTGAATGAAAAAAAATCTATAAAAATGAGTTCAAGCGAAGACAATCTCCCTTCGGATATTAAAAATGCAGCTTCCTGTGTTATTTTGAATATTTAATTCTGGTATTACCTAATATTTTTTTCTTGATTCTTATTAACGAACTAGTGCGGTAATGTATCCAAAAACGCACTAGTGGGGTAATATACGTCATTATGACATTAAAAATAGTGTCAAATCGTACCCGTTAGATGACAGTTGAAGATAATAGATATTTACCTACTACCAATATGTAATATAAAACATTACGATACTGACACATTATAAAGAGAACGGATACGAAACCTTGACAGAGAACAGTGAAAAGAGAGAGAGATGGGTGGACATACCCATTCAAATGCCCATCTTCTTATGTCGACTCCGTTCGGGTTGCTTCGCGAAATTTGTCAACAGGGTTGATTTATTGTTTGAAGGTGTTCAATCGGCGATATTAATTGTGTTATTTGACTCATTGATTCTGCGTTGTGGTAATGTTAACTATAAAAATATAGTGGTATAAATTATTATTCTTATAAAATGGATAAACATCACGGCGGAGTGTATTGTTCATACAGAGACTGTCCAAATAAATTTTATTCGGAAAGAAAAATGAAGTTCTTCCGATTTCCAAGCGATGAGAGTATTTAATTTAATATCCCGGCCTATGATAAAAGAAATTTCAAAGTATTTGATAAACTTTGGTGCTACAAATTATTATTAAAATTCTCCCTTGCATAGGTGTATATTGTATTCCCTTTGATAATAAATAAATTAATAATTATTTGTACTTTAAAATTTGATTGATTTTTGTAATTATTCTTGTTAACTAAAAATGTATTTATCAATTAATCTCCCAAGAGTAATGACTATTTATAACAAATCATGGGAATGTACATATAGGTATTTAATAAATACATAAATATATATTTGATTATGATTATTGTTTTAATTCATGGCGCAGTTTTAAAGATTTAGTGGAAACTAGATCCGGCACTAGAAATACAATTATACCAAACTGAAGTTAACGCGTCAAAATTGCCAGTTCGCAAAATAAATCAACAATGAGCGCGACGCTTGCTGGTAACATGATTCTAATATCATTAATTTCAGGAATATTGACTAATTTTAAGTAAATAATGAACATTATTGGTAGAAGGTGAAATAATTTACTATATTCGAAAAAAAGGGGCCAGTTTTTGTAATTGAAAATTATCGATTGAAAAAACACAAATACAAAACTCATCAAATAATCAACCCACACGAAATTACAGCTAATTGAATTGGAAACTTCAATCATTATCTTTATTTGAATTTTTGTCACCATGAGCCAACTTCTGATAAAATAGGTGAAATATCACAGGCACCCACTCAAGTGATTTTTGAAGGTCGATTCCTTTCAAATTCATTAGGCTGGAGGTTCCGAGGAGTGAAGTTAATGAATCGAAATTATTTTTAAAATACAGAACAGCTGGACCTGCATCATAACTACATTTTAAATCAAAAATTTGCCGCCCTCCTCTTTTTCTGTGCAATTTTGGAAGGGAGTGTTAGGTCTGTTGTAGAGCTTGTTGAAGTCCTTGAAATCAGAGGTTGTCTCAGTTTTTGTCTGATAGGCGAGCCAACATCCAGTCCCGAGAAATCATAATCACAGAGTGGATACTATCCATCTGCATATGAGTATCACCATGAAGAAGGAACTTTTTGCTGATCTGCTTGATTTGCGGATTAATTGCTAAAATATAAAAGTAGCACATTTGGACGTTCCGGCTTTGAGATGGGCGGTTATCTGTCCAAATGATAATCGATGTAATTGTTTCAGAAGTCGAGTTTATGTAGCTTATTAGACAGGAAGCCATCTCTTTTCTCCCCTGCCAGCCATGTATCCATCCCAGATCAGCACCATAATTTCAAACTATAATAACTAACGATAATGCATGACGTAACTTGAAAACATCGGCCTGCATCGCAAAATAATGAGTGGGTTGCTATCAAGTGTCAGGTAGCATGTGGACATAACACTTTTTATGCCATATGATACGGTTTTGCATAGGAAGGTTTTTTAATAAACATTTTGTGAGGTTTTTCCAAGAGCTATAGGACTTTGTGAATGAAATTTTCCAAGATCACTTAATTTTTCAATGGGGTGAGTTTAAAAGGCTTGAATGCGGTGATGTTCACTCGTAAATAGAGGTTTCAAAACGTCTTTATTCTGTTCAATTTCCACTCCCCAGGAAATCTAGACAGGGAGAAATCTTAAGCAATATTGAAGCTACAGTTTCGTACTCCTTCATTTCTCACCTATCTCCAGTACTTTCGGAGATATTTTGAAGATGAGGGTGAATAACACGAAGTTGCGGAAAATCGTTTTCTATTCAAACTACAAAATTAGGCATTTTAAATTGATCACCTGACACCAATTATTTGGTATATAGGGTCCCGATTATATACAATGTGTACCGAACATACTTTTTTCTACGAAAAAATCAGTGAAAGCAGCCCCTTAATTGAAATTATTGATCTCCACTTCCTGTGATTCTCTTCATATATGTATTATTGATAAGTTTAACCATTTTATATATACACTGTGTTATTTATAAGATGCGACATAGGGATTCCTGTACAAAACTGTCAAACGCGAGCTTACTTGTTTACCAAATAGCGTTCATAAAAAATTATTACAGATTTGGAAAGGTCGTTGAAAAATAAGCTCAAATGCACTATTATTTCTCTAAAATTTGCTCTGGTTTCATGAAAAAATTGACAATTATGTTTGAAAAAGTAGAATTCCATCTTCGTACCTCTTTTGAATACTTCGAACTTCTTAGCGAATAGCAGGGTAAGGGCACGGGAAATTTAAAAGCCAAATCTGAAGAATGGCGGTTCGATTCGCCGCTGTGGTGAAATTTTTTTCTTCTTGTTTTTAGTTCCAACAATAATTTATTTTAAATAAATCGCAAGAAAACTATTATGGAGCCGTAATAGGGAGAAGGGTGACACTGACAGATGATGATTTTCGAGTAATGTCAAAGTCAAAATACTTTACCTGCCGCATATGCGGCAGATAAAGTAAAGGAAGGTAAACTGTTTGTTTACTTCCGGAAATAAATCTGATAATTGATGGCTTTACTGACGGTTGGCGATAAAAAGTATTATGTCCACATGCTACCTGACACTTGACAGCAACCCACTCATTATTTTGCGATGCTGGCCGTTGTTTTCAAGTTACATTATGCATTATCGTTAGTTATTATAGTTTGAAATTATGGTGCTGATCTGGGATGAATACATGGCTGGTAGGGGAAAAATGAAATGGCTTCCTTTCATAGAGATACTCACATGTAGATGAATAGTATCTCCTATGTGATTCAGCAGAGATCTAAAAAATACCCGAATTATAAAATAATGATTCCTTGGGACTGGATGTTGGCTCGCCGCTGTGGCGAATTTTTTTCTTTTTGTTTTTAGTCCTTTCTTCATTATTTTTGCCTAAGAAACAGTAAATTTAAAAGTTCATTCATTTGATTGAATGCTTAAATTGTTCTCCCTTTGCTGCTGAACAGTGACCAAACGATCATAAAAGTTCAGCCGTACATTATTAATAAATGGATAAATAAATTTTTAAAACAAATAACTCTGCTTTATTTTGAATTTAATGTTTTTCAGACAAAAATTGTGAGAAAGAACTAAAAACAAAAAGAAAAATTGTATACCACCGTGGCGAATCGAACCGCCATACTTCAGGTTTGGCTTTTGAATTTCCCGTGCCCTTACCCTGCTAGCTATTCGCTACAAAGTTTAAAGTATTCAAAAGAGGTAAGAAAATGGAATTCTACTTTTTCAAACATAATTATCAATCTTTTCATAGAACCAGAGCAAATTTTAGAGAAAAAATAGTGCATTTTAGCTTATTTTTTAACGACTTTTCCAAATCTGTTATTATTTTTTATGGACGTTATTTGATAAACAAGTTAGCTCACGTTTGACAGTTTTGTACAGGAATCCCTATGTCGCATCTTATAAATAACACAGTGTATGTATAAATTGGTTAAACTTATCAATAATACATATACAGTGTGGAAACCACTTATGGAATAAAATTCTTTATGTCATTATTTTAGAAAATTATGAAAAATGCCGAGACATGTCAACTTTTGAATTGAGTTGTGCGTTATGTGAACATAAATGTAAATGTACAGGGTGATTCACGCAAGTATGCCATAGTCGGTGTTGTTTTTTTTTAACGAAACACCCTGTATATTTGCATATTTTTGAGATCCTCTTATTGAACCGATTCCAACAAAATAAATAATGTATGGTCAATTATGAATTATACAGGGTGAAATTTTTATTTTTACAGTTATTAAACACATACATGAAATACCTGATGTATTTGATTTTAATACATTAAAATAAATGCTAAAAATGTTCTCCACCTAGTTGTTGGCAATAGCACAGTCTCCTATAGAACTCCTCCTCAACTTTGTTTAAAGTTTGAGATGAAATATTCCGTATTTCTGTAGTTATCCTGTCCTTGAGGTCTACAATGCTAGTTGGTTGTGTTGCATATACCACAGTATATAAACCAACCATTAGTGTATATCTCATAAATTTCATTCATAAATTGCCAGAGCTTTTGATAACCTTGAACGGATCGTTTTACGATTCATTTTACCATAGTCGTAGGTGCATAAGTTTTAAAATGACTTGAACGTGTTAAAAGTTTTTTCTTAAATATTGCAGAACAGTACACTGATGAGTGAATAAAACAATAGTCTTATACAAAATATTTATTGGTTTTTCCATATTACAATTTTCATTTGATTATGATTTTTGAAATTTTTATTGACACATTTTAATGTGTAATATAGTCGTACCGTGAAGAAAAGTTTTATTAAATATTTTATTGGAAAATCAACATAAGGATGTACAAACTCTGTTGTTTGACTAATATTTATGAGTGATTCAACAATATTATATTCCGTAGCAACTTTCTCAAAATTCATTTGGAATAATGTTTCTAATAATGAGATGTATTGTACAAAATTTTCATGCGGCATATTCAAGTTTCCAAAAGTATACTTATTCGTATTTTCATAAGCTCTAAGGTAACTGTATAAAGACGAATCGTCTAAATTCTGATACGCTTGTGAATACGTCTCACATACGCTGCATGTATGGAATTGGAATTAGAATAGCCTTTTTTAAAAGAAGTATTCTTTTATGATGTTGCATAATCATATCTGGTTCAAAATGAGCACCACATAAACGATGACTACTATTGTATAGAGTTTCTATTTTTGTTATCAAGTCAAGCCTATCTCATGCTTCGAGCCAAACTTTAGCTCTGGAACAAAAACAACAAATTAAATCAATGCATGGAACTAAGGCTCATAAATGTAATATGAAGATCAAATAATAAAGTATTATACATTTCGTATGAAAATACAAACAGTTTCTCACCTTTCTGAATCCTTCGGAAAACGGTAAAATTTTTCATCACAAATTATAATATTTATTGTTACATCCACGAACTACACACACACTACCCGATTTCTTCTTTTTAATGGTATCCATTGCAAAAAAATGCTTATAAACTATTAAAATAATACCGAAAAGCCGTAAAAATATAAATAAATAATTTTATTCGCAAATTCACCACTCGCACTTTGGTTGGATTGCAGAACAGCACTGGCCGCAGGATGATATAGTCATCCGAACGACGTTGTAGGTCACAGGGAGCTCGGCAAGGCGACGTCACGAGATAACATACTGGTTCGTTTATATACTGTGCATATACTTTGTTCTTGAGATAACCCAACAGAAAAAAAATTTACGGCGTAAGGTCTGGCGATCTAGCTGGCCACTCAATAGTACCTCTTCGTCCAATCCATTTATTTGGGGAGATTTCATCTAAATTAGTTCTTACCATTAAAGCATAATGGGGTGTCGCTCCGTCTTGCTGGAACCAAACATTTTCATTCGGTAAGCTAGGATCTATTGCGTTGAGATATAAGTTTGACAACGCAGGAATAACTTCATTTCTAAGCATATTTAAATATTTTTCAGCTGTCAAAATAGGACCAATAATATGATTGCCTATGATACCGGCCCTAACGTTCACCTTTTGAGGGTACTGAGTATGTGTCTCACGCATCCAATTAGGATTCTCTGCTGACCAATATCTACAGTTCTGTCGGTTCACCTCTCCATTGAATGTGAATGTTGATTCGTCAGAAAAAGCAATGGTACCAAGAGCTATACCATTTCTGTTCAGCTTATTCATCAATCTTACGCAGAAATCCATTCTACGATCTGGATCGTCTTCTGTTAACCCCCGCACAAAAGTTAATTTGTAGGGATGAAGTTTTTCTTTATGGAGACATCTTAGAACAGTTGTATGACTAACATTATTTTCACGGGCAATTTGTCGTGTACTTGAAGTTGGATTCTCTTCGACACTTAACAAAATATCCACTTTCACATCATCTTCAACGAAGTGTGGTTTTATTTCCAATGGTTTGACATGTCCAAGTTCTCTGAATTGTGCATGAATTCTAGACACAGTACTTTGTGAAATATTAGACAATTCGGGATACCTGTGATTAAATAAGTTTGCCACTTCAACTTGACTTCTGCAGTTATTCCCGTACCCGATCATCATTAAAATCTCAATTCGGTGAGTCTTAATTAAATATTTCATTGTTATGTCGACAAGGAAAGAGTGTTTGACAAATATTTTACTTTTTTAGTATTTACTGTCAACACATCAACAACTGAACGAATAGAAAACAATCCACATTATTCACCGATTTTGTCTAATTATTGGCGTTTTCAGGCAATTTTTAGGTATAGATGATAAAATTCATGGGCGTAGCAGGTTTTTTTTAATATACAAATACGTCTAATAATTAATTAGTTCAGATTCTTGATAAATTCATGTTTAGCTAATTTGAAAAAGCATCAATATTTCAAGTGTAATAAATTATTAATTTTAAAATTTCACCCTGTATAATTCATAATTGACCATACATCATTTAGTTTGTTGGAATCGGTTCATTAAGAGGATTTCAAAAATATGCAAATATGCAGGGTGTATTATTGAAAAACAACAACATCGACTATGGCATATTTGCGTGAATCACCCTGTACATTTACATTTATGTTCACATAACGCACAACTTAATTCAAAAGTTGATGTGTCTCGGCATTTTCTATAATTTTCTAAAATAATGACATGAAGAATTTTATTCCATAAGTGGTTTCCACACTGTATATGAAGATAATCACAGAAAGTGGAGATCGATAATTTCAATTGGGATAGTAGAAAGGGGGCTGCTTTCACTGATTTTTTTTTTAAACTTTGCTTCCGCAGTTTTTTTGATGAACCGCATAATTTCCGAGTTATTCGCATACAACAATTCAAAAACGTCGAAATACTGTTACTTTCAACCGCGAATAACTCAAGAAATATTTGTTTCGCTTTTATTTTATTCTGTGGTTCTAATGTAATAAAAAATGTCCACCCTCGAGATGAAGATTGTACCACCCCAAGGTTTTAACGTAAGAAAAAATATGATTCTTGGACTATCTCCTACCTTCTGTGAAAATAAATTTATGCTGGATGAAAAAATTGTGAACCAAAATGCTTCATTTCCTATACTATAAGCCAAGTTGTGAGACTGTTCTTTGGTTGTTGAGCATGCCAAAGAAACATTACTTACTCCTACATTACCGCACTTGTCGGATAAAAAAATGTGAGTACCTAAAATAATTTGTATCTTCTAGAAAGATTACATTCCAAGTTTCCACGTATTGGGTTATCTTTTTTTATCACGTACGTCGGATATTAAAATGGGAAAATCCGTTACGGAACACGATCAGACATTCACTCATACCAGCCGCTGCGAATGCAGCTTTCAAGTGATTTCGTTATTTTAATATGGAAAAGATTGAAGTCCATTGATCGTCTATATGTTTTCCTTGCGAGTCGTTGATTCGGAAAAATGTTTACCAGAATTTAAATTGCATTTGTAATGCTATTAAGTGACTCCAGTTCAACGGAGCGCTTCTAACGAGACAGTATAATTTAATTTCTCGAACCTGTTAACACAAAAATTATATATTTCAATGGAATTGAGATATTGAACATTCATATAGAGCTGATTCTGAATAATTATTTAAAATCTTCCCTTGGACCTTTCCCGAAGATTTTTAATAGTAACATTCAGACGTTTCCTATCGCGAATTTTCATTACTCTTATGAATAATATCGGAAAAATTATTACAAACCTTAACCTAATAATCAATAAAGACCGTTGAGCTATCAGCAAGTGACTGAAAAATGAAAAAATCGTCCACAAAGTCTCAACGACGCTTTCCAGTTCCACAATTTTTGAATAGATGAGGCTTTTACTTGATGTAGATCCATAGTAAGTTATGAAATCAAACAATTTTATTTTGTTGAATCTACATTGTATTTAAACATAAAGTGACGCGTTTCGCTAACACAGTAGCTTTATCAAACAAAGCTACTGTGTTAGCGAAACGCGTCACTTTATGCTTAAATACAATGTAGATTTAACAAAATAAAATTGTTTGATATCATAATCCACAATTTTTGTTTTTATATTCCATTCAACCCCACCTTTTATAATTCACACCATCACTGTAACATTATCCCACTCTATACAAACTGCACTACTATTGGTAATTTCAAAAAAAAATTCAGGAATGAAAGTTGTTAATAAATGAACTATTTTTCAGTAAACTGAGCGCAAGCGATATACAGAGCGCGGCTTAATTAGGAACAAATTCATTATTTCACAAACTATGTATTATAGATAAAAATCCAAATAAAGGTCAATTCTCAATTTTCAATTTCAATTTTTTATATGATGTGTGAACATGGCACGGCACCAGTTTTGACGTGGTAAAGTGATTGTAAATGTTAGTTTTAATAGGATATGGAGATAAATCGAGAGCCCAGCAACAGGTATGTGAATTGTCTTATGCCAAGTACCCAAACATTGCACATATTCTGAGCAAAAGTAACTCCTAATAAATCTAAAATATGTAATATCATTTAAATAAAACATATTCACAGCAAAAGTTACATTTTACGCACGAAGGATAATTTTAGATATGCAGCCACTTTTCAAAATCAATTCTTATTCATGAAAAATGTGTTCAAGAAATGGATATAAACTTTTTAATAGATATCGCAGAATAATTATTATTTCAACGCCTTCTAAGTATTGAGGAATATTTCTCAAAAACAGTGACCGCTCAACTGAGAAGCAACAACCACTTCCCGGGCTATAGGGACTGAAGGCTATTGTATTACACTTCAAAGTCAAACGGGATTGGTATATCTACAAGATATTCAACACCAACCATTCTGGTTTGCAATTAAGGGACAACAACTAATACATGTCTTGCAGTAAGTGTACCTTCAGTGTCTATTCAAAGAGAGAGCACACTACATCCAGGATTTTTCTTCACAGTCCTATTCACCTTGTCATTATCATGTTTAACGCCTTATTCACAGTGAATGTGTATGTATGAATATATATTCCTATTATTTATGTTCTTTTTATCTAATTATTTTTTCAATCATCCAGTTTATTCAATATGTATTTATTGTTTACATTATCTATGATAAATAAAGCAATTAACATAGACTTTTTCAGAGCTTTTTTTAACATCGCCTTATTAGACCAAATAGAACCACAAATGGCAAAAATCTCACCAGTAGCGGTCCAGCCCTCTATTTAAGTATAAATATAATGTAGAATATGTGAATGCTGGCAATTATTGGCACACGTTGTTAATTGCGACATTGATAATGTTAATATGCAAAAATCACATTGAGACACGAAATTGTAGTTTCTATGCCCAAGCAATAATTATTGCCGGATTCATATCATTTATAGAAAACTTTTATAATTATTAATAAACTTACTTTTGTCAAGTTAACATGTGGCATTATTGTATACCCTCATTGGGAAGAACCTTTTTTCAGTAAATATAAATTGTGCATGTAATATAATAGTTTTTTGTACTAATTATATTTACTGCAATAAGGTCCTTCCAAGGCTTTGTTTCCATTTTCAAATGTGAAATGAATAGTCGCAATAAAAATGTTTCTTTCAAGAGTTATTCAAGAGGGAAGTTCCGACAAAAAAAATAGTGGATTTATTTTAAACAGTCTAATCTCAAATGTACATCGTTAAAAATATTTTTTCTATGACTGTTGAAAAATGGACCCTTTTTATGTAACATTTTTGTTGAGTAACTGGAT
>CAJUYH010004966.1:0-24955 GCA_910591685.1 Galerucella tenella | reverse complement strand
GGGTCTAAAGTGATTAATTCAAGAGATACAGGTACTTAAAGGATTGTAAGTTGAAAAATTTATTATTGAATCCCCTTTAATTTTCGGCAATCTTACATTCGTACGCAATGATTAAGACAAACCAATATTATAATTTTTAATAATAATTCAAATTAACTGTCACAAAAAAAACTTACAATGTTAAAGGAGATGTTCAAATGGATGCCCATCTTCGTAAATGCATTTCTCAAATCTTGACAATAGATTTCGGCTACATGCTGCCCTAATCATTTCCGGTGTCACAGTTCTACAAGCATCGCGTATTTTTTTTCAAATCGTCCAAATCTGTGGACGGAGTTGCATAAACGATACCTTTAAGATACCCCCAAAGGAATAAATCTAACGGTGTCAGGTCTGGCGATCTTGGAGGCCAGTAAATAGTACCGTTCCGTCCAATCCAGCGTTCTGGAAATATCATGTCCAGATAGTTTCTCACTCCACGATCAAAATGTGGAGGTGCACCATCTTGCTGCCACCACATTGTATTTTTTCCATTCAATGGAATGTTTTCAAGTAGGTCTGGAAGTATATTTTGTAAAAAACTTAGGTATCTCTTTCCCGTTAGTATACCATCATAAAAGTACGGGCCAATCAAACGCCCATTGAATAGGCCACACCAAACATTTACCCCCCAAACTCTCTGAAATCGGGTTTCCATTACCCATTTTGGATTTTCTGCAGACCAGTAATGGCAATTATGTCGATTGACGATTCCGTTATTATGAAATCTTGATTCATCGCACCACAGAATTTTATCCAAAAAAGATAACTCATCGTCTAACCCAAGGCTGCTCAACCACAGGCCCACGGGCCACTGTGTGGCCCGCAGATGCATTTTAAATGGCCCGCGGCCAGAGAAAATATCGACTTATTTCTGACACTTAAAGACTTCATAAAGAATCTTATTATTACCAATTTTGATTATTCTAAGTACGAATCGAAAATTAAATGCTTATTACATTCATTTGAAAATAGATATCAAGACTTTGAGAGTAAAAAACAAATATTACAAATTTTTATAAACCCTTTAATAATTAATTTAACTGAAATAATTAGTTATCCTGGAAATATTCAGTTGGAACTAACCGAACTGCAAACTGGAAAAAATATCTTCGAAAGCACAAAATTTATCAGAAGAGTTTGCAGATTTCTGGAAATTGGTGCCAAAAGAAGACTTTTCTGCAATAACGGACCTGGTATTGCAGTTCCTATCCAGTTTCGGATCAACATGTGTGTGAAAAGGTTTTCTCGGATCTTAATTATATTAAAAATAAATACCGCACTTCACTTACGGAGCAACATATTTCTGACCTTTTGTTATTGTCAACATATAATTTAAAACCCAATATAAAAAAATAAGTACAAGTTTTATTTTTTATTTAGTTTGCAATTGATGCTCTTTGTTTTATATTTCAATAAACACCAAATTTTGTGATACTGAATGTTTTCATTACACAAGTTTTATTAAACGTAGGAATTTTTGGCGGATCATTGACGACTTAATTTTATATAAGTTAAAAAATCGTTAATGGCCCGCCAAAAATTTCTTACCCGTCGGTTTGGCCCTACAGTTCAAAAGCTTGAGCAGCCTTGGTCTAACCGTACATGCATATCTGCAATAAATGTACATCGTAGATCAAAATCTTGAGGAGTCAGACCTTGCACCAAATGTATCTTAAAGGGGTGATACTTATGATTTTTTAATATCCTGTGGATCGTTGATTTGCTGATACCAAGTTCAGATTCCAAATATCGAATGGATGTATGAGGATATGCTTGTAAATATGCTGAAGTATTAATTACATTGTCATCAGTTTGTACAGACTTTGTCCTAGATGTTTCTACTTTGGCTTTCCCACTGGGAAAAGAACCATTGCGTGATTCTTGTTCCACATATCTAAATGTATCTTTACCAGGTATTCTGCGATTGGGATAACGGGCTCAGTATAAATCTCCAGCTCTTCTACAATTTTTTTCACATTCACCATAAATAAGAAGCATATCAACATATTTACTAGCCGTATAAAGAAAAGGCATGTTGACTTACCGTTTCACAACTTGAAAATAAATATTCTGACAGTTATTGGCACTTTTGTCATTATCATGGCAAACTTGACAGTCTTTTTTATAAGATTTGCTATGCTACTTTTTAATCGATATTTAATAGGTTAACAAGTTTTTGTGGAAAAAACACAATTCTATGTAATTTTACTCCATGATATACAGGTCGTTTCATTATTAACTTTCAAGTATTATTAAAAATTATAATATTGGTTTGTCTTAATCATTATGTACGAATGTAAGATTGCCGAAAATTAAAGGGGATTCAATAATAAATTTTTCAACTCACAATCCTTTAAGTACCTGTATCTCTTGAATTAATCACTTCAGACCCCAAGTGTGCTAGTTAGTTGGAATTGTTTTATCGGGAGGAACACAGAAAGGCACAAATATACAGGTTGTCCCATTAATAATTTTGAATGCGACGTCACGTGACCAAAAACAAATACCTTATTGGGTAATACAATAACAAGAAAAGATGCGACATTTTCTCTAATTTACACCCCCAAAATTATAATTATCTACTACTGCCCAATTCTGAAATATTACTTGTCCTAATCGTCGTGGGACACCCTGTATATAGCTGCATACCAGTTGATCAAGCTGTTGAAGTTTTTGAGCCTATTTTGTAGGAATTATTATAAAAAAAATAATGTCCAGCTATAGGATTATCTCAGTCTCCTGTAATATTGTCGTATTTAATGAAGCGCGTTAACAATAGATATGGCTGAATAATTATAATTATTCAGCGATATCTAATGCTCAACTATTTCGCTCGATACAATTGTTTTCCTTGGAAATTGATACCTATTGTAGGTTCCTGTACATTTAAATACATATGTGTGCTTACTTTTAGCACTTTTGTAGTTTGAAGGAGTTTTACAAAGCAGTTGACTGAAATGAAAAACAGTTGGACCGAAAAAAAATATCCCATTTTATCCTTTTGAATTCTACAGTGTGGGGTCACTTTCTCCATTCGTTTTTAGCCTTTTTAAAGTTATTCACTCCAATTTTATATATTGACTGTTGTATTGTGGTTGAGCTCTCATATTATGTTATTCTGTTTGTCATTGGACGGAATGAAAAAAAAACAATTTGTTTATTTGTTGATTCAAAATATAGTTAACAAATCATAAAATACCATACAGAAAATACAAAGTACACAATACAAAACCTATAGAATTAAAGTGAATATCTTACACCTCGACACTTTTTGAATATTCATATGTATATCTAACGCCTGAATTTCGAGAGAACGGAACAGTAAAATTGATAACCATCAATTGATTTACATTTTTAGCTAGCTCTATCAAGGAATTCAGAGGTGAGGAGGAGATGGAAGTTACTAGTATTTCAAATGGGATTAAATATCTTGTTACTCTTTGGGGTACTTTGAAAGGTATTGAAGACATTAGAGCGCTAAAATTTGTGATACTGTTTCCCAATTTATATGAGAAAATGATAACTAATAGCTGTCGTATGGACTGTAAAGATATTATGTTAAATTCCGTACGTAATCTTGTTGTTTCCATTGTTTTATAGTCTAGCTATTTTTGGTCTTCCTCAAAATGAAGATATCAGAAGAATCTGTTTTGCGCTTTCTCAACAGCATCTAAATGTAATTTTGTTTGTTCGCCTCAAATAATAGATGCAAAATTCAACTTACGTCTAACCAATGCTTTATACAATATAGTTATTGTCTTAGTTTCTGAAAAAAATACGTTCACCTGCAAATAAAGCTTAACATACGATTTGCACTAGCAACAGATTTTATGATGTGAGTTGCATATGATAATTTAATATTATGTGTAGAACTCAAATGATCAATTTCTCGAATTCTACATGAAGAATAATTTCCAATTTGATAATAAAAAATAAAACACTCTTTTTCACGAGACACCGACATAACAAAACACTTATGAATATTTAACTAACCGGTTATGAATACTCCATGTGTGAATATAATTTATATATTTTTGTAACCTGACACAGTGTCTAACTGTTTGTATCTTTTCATAAACTATCGGCAAATAATAAAGAGTCTGTAAAATGAACACAAACAAAGCAAACAAATTGGTCCTAAGTTAGATCCCTGAGGAGCTACCAGAAGTTTTCCCTAGATGTTTCACAATAAATTGCCCTCGAAATTACCTATTCTGTACATAACTTTCGAGTAACTTCAGTAAATTGGAAGATAATCAATGGTTGTTAAGTTTGTTTTTTTCAACAATATGTCGTGATTTACTACATCAAAATGTATTCAATAACATTATTGATAATCAATATTAATCATTGAGCTGAAGAAGGTCATCATTATTCCCAAGCTTCAGTCAGGTGGATACTCTAATCATACTCAATTCTTCCGTCCGTCCTATATTGATTATGTATTGTATGCTAGAGACTTTAGAATATAGCAATAAACAGACGTGAATGGTGGTTATACAAAAAAATCTCCTTCCTAGAACTTAGTTCGGCTACAGAAGAGGTTTTGGTACACTGGATGCTTCAACAGCTCTGGTGATCGATATTCTAAATACTCATTCCACTAATAGAAGTTTACCCAGACTCTGCCTGAATATCGAATGGGCTTATCATAGCGCATCTTCAGCTATCCTGAGAGGAAAAATTATGAATAAATTTCATTTGACTGACACAATCATTAAATTTTATTCTAATGAAAAATTGTATATTGAAATCCATAATAATCACCCCATAGTACCTGGTTATAATAATTTGAGACGACACCAAGGTTCAATGTTAAGTGCACCACCACCATTTATTCATATACAGCTGACTTACACAGTATTTATGTTGGATATATTACTCCGTAAATAATTCAGTATGCTGATTATTTTTGCCTATGATCAGAGTCCCAAAATTATGATGAGGGTATGAAGACTTTAGATAAAATATACGTTCCCGCTAATGACTCATCCATTGAAAATTATTATGAATATCACCCACTAAATCATGAGTTTGCATTTTTTCCAGGCATAACATCCTTAATATCGAAACTATCCAGTTGAATACACAAGCCTTTCCCTTCTGCAAATCAATAAAATATCTGGGAATGACAGTGGATAGAAAGTTAACCTTTAAACACCATAACAAACATTTAAAGAATAGGTGCAATAGAGGTATGAATTTTTTCAAATCCATTCCAAAAACTTGATGGGGTGCTGATGTATCGACTACCTTAGATCTATAAACTAGGAATGTATACTATACGGATCTGCACGTAAACATGATTTGCGGAAAATTGATGTTCTTAAAAACAAAGCTTCAGGAATTTGTATGGGTGCTATGAGATCTTCTCCCATTGGGATACTTCACGTTAAAGCACTAGACTTCACATTGGAATAAAGGAGAAAATACCCCAGCCATATTAAAATCTAACGAAATTTCATACCTCGGTATATGTAAACCAAACTAATTCGTTCGAACTAACAACTACTGGATCCGCAAAAATTCACTGCCACTCTGAGATGCTTTCCGGAACAACCATAATCCATGTGTAAGTAGCTTAGGAAAAAATATATGTCATTGGATGATTTTGACTTCTTTCTGCATATGTTCAACAAGGAGAAATAAAATTGTGAAGACGCGTGTGATCACATTTAACAAACATAGTTTCTCACCTGATTATGATTGCATAATTTTGCACAAAATTTATCTTCTAAAAGATCTAGAGATATAGAGTGCAAAAGGAATAATTGTTGTATCAACACTCAAATTAATATTATTCTAACCTTCACATCTCTTTTCAGGTTGTTTGATGCATGCCATCTGGATTAGTCTGCGTGTTTTGGTTCATATACTTTTTTTCATGTAATTCTGCAATAAGCTTATATTTTATATTGCATTAATTCAATCTAATCCATTTTAAGTAACTGTCTTCCAGTAATTTCCAATATTTTCGTCAGCGGAATGCGTCACAAGTTGGATTGAACATTAGTTTAACTATAATCAAGATTTGAACTAATTAAATTGTCTTATTGCATCCTTATTTTCTAATTTTTTTTCAGGACTCTAAAATTGAATTATGATAATGTCTATTTTGTATCGCATATTTTCACATAGTAATACCCCCAGCGTACCACTGTATATTAAGCAACTTATAACCTAGAAACGCCTAGCAATAAGAATTTGGCAACGATCACGAAATATTATAGACCAACATAACTACAATCGGCTCAGCAAAGAACTAAAGTCAGCACTCAAAAATGTCCAAAGCAACATTTTCGAACAATACATAACAAGTCTAACTGTTGACGACCACACACTCTGGAAGGCGACAAAGAAATTGAAAAGACCTCAAATACATATACCCCAATCCGTTAACCAAACTGAGAATGGGCCCGTTCTCCTGAAGAAAAGGTGACAAACTTTGCTGAATACCTAACAGAAGTTTTCAAACCTGATGATGACAAGATAGATCAAGATATGGAGAGATTTCTCGACGCTAGCTGCCAAATGTCTCTACCTATCAAATCTTTCTCTCCTGCAGAGGTCAAAGAAGAAATAAGCAAGCTGAACCCTCGAAAGGCTCCTGGCTATGATCTAATGACAGGACAAATATTGAAACAACTGCCCAGAGGAGCAATCATTTTACTGACGACCATATTCAACAGAATTGTAAGTCTAGCTTGTTTCCCCACAATCTGGAAGTACGCTGAATCATAATGATTCCCAAACCAGGTAAATCTCCACACGAACGAACGTCATACAGACCTATCAGTCTATTACCTACAACAAGTAAAGTTCTTGAAAGACTGACACTAAAAAGGATCAACCAAGAACATTACTTACACACACTCCTTCCAAATCATCAATTTGGTTTCCGAGAGCACCACTCTACCACGGAACAAGTCCACAGGATAGTCAACGAAATCGCTAAGAGTCTCGAAGAAAAGAAATATTGCAACGCTGTATTCCTTGATATCTCACAAGCCTTCGACAAAGTATGGCACCCAGGTCTTCTCTTTAAACTAAAAAACACCCTTTCCCATAACTTCTACCTGCTCCTCAAATCCTACTTAACAGACAGAAATTTCTCCGTTAAACACGAATACACTCAATCCACCATCAACCCAATTAAATCCAGCGTTCCCCAAGGTAGCGTTCTCGGACCACTGTTCTTCCTTATTCATACGTCTGATATACCCGAAACCGTGAACACTACTATAGCATCATTTGCTGATGACGTGGCAGTACTGGTACGACTGGTACAGTAGATGGAGGACAAAAGTCAACCAAACCAAATCAGTACAAGTTACATTTACAACTCGACATGGCAACTGTCCCCCCGTAACAATGAATAATATACCTATTCCTGTCAAAACAGAAGCAAAGTACCTTGGGCTGCACTTAGATGGACAACTTACATGGAAGACACACATAGAATCCAAACGTCGACAGTTGGACATCAAGTTTCGACACATGTAATGGCTACTCGGCCGTAAATCAAAACTGTCGTTAAGCAACAAGATTCTTCTTTATAAAGCAATCTTAAAACCAATTTGGTCATATGGAGTACAGCTTTGGGGATGTGCTAAACCAACCAGAATTAAATCAATACAACGATTTCAGTCTAAAGCACTCAGATCAATCGCAGATGCACCATGGTATATCAGCAATAGAACTCTCCATACAGACCCTAACATTCCGTTTGTTACGGAAGAAATTCAAAAAATAGCCGCCAGCTACAGGGAACGAATCACCAACCATGACAACCGCCTAATTCAAGAACTTTACAAAAATGGACCTGATGCGAGAAGACTACAAAAAATATGGCCAGAAGACTTAATCCAACACAGAAATAATCAATAAGGAGAAACACTAATGAGTGTTTCCCTTCCAAGCCCACCGAACCAATACATTTACTTAATGCTCTGTAAGAAGCAGATTGTAAATATACGAGTTATATAATAAAAAAAATAAAAATATTTTTACATAAACTATACAATATTGTCATTCCGAATAGGTCTTAATAAACATTTCTGTTCTGTATGGGCATCACACTGTAATATTAAAATTTTTCCAACGCAAGCACCTATTTTGTGAAAGGAATTTTTCGAAAGGACGCCAAGAGCAGATGGTTCATACTATGTTTTTTTTTAATTTTCAATTAGAGTTTGAAACAAAAGTTCCTCAATTTCGCAAATGAAATTATGATGTTGAATGACGAAAAAAAATTGAAAGTTAATAATGCAGGTTTTTTCCTAACTAACCAATTAAATTTGGAAGTAAACTAAGCCAGTTCGCAGGGCTTTGTTGCCTTAATATAAAGAAAAGAATTTACTGAAGCAAAACTAGTGAAAAATAGAAAAAGCAATTTTAGGGCGCCACTAATTTTCTTTCCTAGAAGAAAATTAGAAAGAAAATCAAACTTAAAGGTCAGCTAACTTCAAATCTGTTAATTGAAAAAAAAGAACTTAAAGTTTCTGCACAGTAAATAAAACTAACTGAGTAAAACAAAATGTATATAATTACAGTCATGAAATTTACATTAAAAAAAGGGTTAGTAGCGAATACGAAAAAAAAATACTTAGCATAAAAACAATTTGTTTGAAGATGAAGATGATGTTGATGATGAAGATGATGTAAAGCTGTAGCTGTCGATGTATAGGTACTACGGATTGTCTACAGGAACCGGTATTCAGGAAACTTTTTGTTAATCTAAAACTGTTTGTCCCACAGGTACTTGTTTGTCACACAGTAGTTGTGACCCAGAAACAGTTAGATATCGAAGGAACTGTTATTCCCAGAAACTGTGCTATAATAATAGACCGGTATATAAAAAAAGTGTAAGAAAAAATTTAAGCTCACAAGGATATCTGCCTAGCTTAAAAAGAAAATACAAATTTAATAATCTAACTTAAGGATTCATCCTGGACAAATATCTGATTTATGAAGAAAAAAAACGAAACAATCAAATTTAAATACAAATATCTAATGGTAAATTTGCTAAATATGCGAGGAAAGGTATACCCATGTGGCTTCCAAAATAGTTAGCCATATTGTTTAAAAAAAATACTTATTAGGTACATATAATATTAATTTTTACACTATGAAATTTTGAAATGTAGAGGTAACAAGTAAATAAAAAAACATACCAGTAATCCAGATACTTAAGGGATAACGCAACCGGTAACAAAAATTTCTATTCAGAGGATTACTGCACAGTTCCACTTATGCTGCTTTGTCGACAGACGATGAGAGACGACCTGTCGGAACCTTTCTCATTCTTATTTAAAGGCAGTTCAAAGTTTTTAATTTCGCGGTAAAATACATCCAGAATATTGATTTTTGGTCTACTAGTTTACTCCCCCACAAATCACGAAAGTGAAATATTTTTAGGAAATATATATAAACTTTTCCACCAAAAATCAAAATTCTGAAGAAATTCAATGATAAATATAAAAGCTGAAAGGTTGAACGCAAAGTTCACGTTTCATACCCCTAAAAAATTTTTGCCTAAAAAAAATCTAATTCCGCTATCAAATGTAACACTTTAAGTCACTCCTTGACGTTAGGTAACGTTACATTTTTCATAACCTTCATATAACAGGAGAGACCTTCATATATAAGGAGAGCGCATCAAAACGGTCTCAGGATTGTCGACCCCTACCCTACATTAGTAAGCCACACTTTGCTAGAAGCGAGAATTATGTTGAGCTTCTAAAAATTTGATTCGACTGTAGCGCGATAAATGGCGGAGTGATTGTTATATCGTGCTGTTGGGGTCGGCCAAAATTTTCCCTTTTTTTGCGTGAAACATGGTGAGCCACATCACAATGGCGTCGACCTCCGATAAACGTGATCAATGATTCCCTTACACAAATTTCATCTCACGTTCACATTAACGCGTCTTCAATGTTTTTTCTCCACCCAAAAACTGCTCAAAACGCCTGAAGAGGTTTTTAGTTCAAAAATTAAAAATCTTTTGATTTGCAACAAAGTATACCAAAACTAACAACTGGTTCTGCATTTAACGGCCGAAAGATATTGCTTTATAACCTAGTGATTCACGACTGCATGAAAAATTATGAAGGATACATCTATTCATGGACCGAACATCAGGCTAAGCGCGGGACGGTTGAAGTTACTTCTTTATTGGTGAAAGTTTAAGAAACTAAATTAAATTATAAAC
Organism: Galerucella tenella; assembly: GCA_910591685.1. Classification (NCBI taxonomy): domain Eukaryota; kingdom Metazoa; phylum Arthropoda; class Insecta; order Coleoptera; family Chrysomelidae; genus Galerucella; species Galerucella tenella. Next base: position 14,703 of record CAJUYH010004966.1, on the reverse strand, counting down.
CTGTTATTTTTACTGATAACAGTTCAGGTCGGAATAAGGACTAGCAGATAATGGAATTTCGGTTGCAAAAATTCACATAATTTTCTTGTTAGCGGTCATTCCGTTATGCCGTCAGAGAAAGATTTTGCTCTGAATAAAAAGCGCGAGAGACTCCGAGCCTTAGAAGGTTGGGTAGATATTATCGACCAAGGAAACGGAAAAACTCTTTTGCTGTTACAAAAATAACTCAAAAAGATTTTTATTCTTTTCAACCTTTACTAACCAATGTCAACAAAAAAGCACGTTTTCCTGACAAGCAGAATTCAGAATTTGCAGTAACGTACAGTTTTCTTTTCAAGTCAGAAACATTTTTCGTTAAAAGTACATGGAAATTATTATTTAAAAAAATGGCAGATCTGTGATGATAAGTTTGTCAGATATTTAACTCAAATACAATAAGCCATTGTAAACTGTTGAAAAAAAAATTAAAATGTGAAAACATGATTGCCTTATATACCGTCAGCATATTATACTCAACTCAATGTAGCTGTTCACGCTTAACGAAAACATGTTAAGCTATTTTCTTTCCAGAATCATAGTATATTACATAACGTGTGTGGAAAGTGACATTTTTCACGTACAGTACTTTTTCTACGATCACGTGATAATTTCATCAAATAATGTGTAATCAACATCTGACATATTAATACACAAAATGTTACAATAAAATTGAAGTCAACATAATTGATTTCGAAATTAACGATAACTATCATAAGTGACAAAAATTCAAGTGGTTTAACTATATAATATAGGTAGGTTATTACATTATCAATTGGTTGGATAATTATAGAAATTGAAAGTGACATTATTATTATTCATCATACTTCATACATACTTATCATGAATACATACATACAACATCGTACTTCTAACGAAGAGTACGCGGGTTCGATCCTCGACCGCGCCATACATTTTTTTTAATCAAGAAAATGACAAAATTTTACTGAATAGATCGCTCAAAATTTAGATATTACATAGGTAAATCTAATTAAAAATTATAAAAATAAAAATATTTGACAGCTTGCCAGTGGTCAATCTTAATAAAAATTATACATTTGACAGCTTTTTTATCCGTACACGTACGGATCAGATTTTTTTTTCCGTACACGAATGAAAGGCCACTTTCCATAGAACTAGACAGTGCGATATATGTCACTTTCCTATGTGATCGTAGGAAAATTTTATTTTGTTGTGGAAAGATCTGCTTTCATCAATAATTGCTAATCTCTTTGCATTTTTGTCATTATATATTAACAAAAAATTTGGAATGTTCAAATTATACCCAATTTTTTTACGTCTTTTCAAAAACAACTTTTTGATTTTGATGCTTATCATTTTACTGCTCTGAGGTGTTCAATTACTAAAAATAACTATCCAGTTATATTATTATTATAAACATAACAATCGACACAATTGAAATTTTGAAATTCACAACACTTATTCGACTCCGACTTTAGCCGGCGTTTCTGGAAGTATTGTGGAAAATTGTTAATAATACTGTGAAGCCTAGAAAAGTGCGAGAAGATAGTAGTCATATCGAAATTGGCTTAGAGTAGGATATGGTGTGTTTTATTTTGTTCCTTAATGTTAGTATTCTATACTGTTAAAATATAGTAATACTGCAAATTTTTGTTTGTTCACTCAATTCCCAACCAACTTTACACATTGGTAGGGGGAATATTGAAAAATTGAATGATAAATTGTGATCATTGATTTACTTTCCATTTCTCATCATATATAGAACGGCTCTGCACGGTGAATTCGAAAAGTTTTATGGTTATTGCATCTAAAGTCTAAGTCAAGTCAAGTCTGTTTCTTAGATCGCGAAACGAACTTTACCTAGGTGATTTACATGTAACAGCGACTTTTGTAGTGGTGCTTGCTGTCTTACATATAATGCGAGTTTACTCACGGGTGATTGAATTCACGTTCGCATATCTTTCCGATATTCCACACTGTTGTTCTTGTCAAAACGCTGTCGTTCAGGGTCGCATTATTCTTGTCGTTCGGAATATTTTAGGCATTGTCGGTCATGCTGCGTACTGTCGTTCAGAATTTTTGGTCCGTTGAAATTGAAATTAATAATATAATAGATAGAGAGCATATTATACCAGAATAAGTAAAATTCATTTATTCAGGCAAATTATTCTGCTCAGATATTGTTTTTCTTCCAATCGCAAATAAATATCAAATCGACAAAAATGACGGTCAGCCTAGTAATAATCTTACAAATCTCTTCGAAAGAACTCAGTTATCATAAACAGTTATCATATACATAAACTGGCCCTCTCATTCGATTTCATTTCATGCATTGAATTAAACTTTCATTGAATGAGTTATACTTCCATTTTATCAAGAGACCTTGTATAATTTAGTTATAGTCCATTTTTCTATTAGGTCACAAAAAATTCCAAGGATCTCCAGCATGATGCCAACCAAAATATTTGTAACAAGTCATCAAATTCCACCAACAGTTAACAAACCAACGTTTACAATAGTAACGAAATGAGTGGATGTGAAAAAAACAACGTGACATTATCTGTGACAATTTAATTCATGTATAAAAAATCGCATAATAATATGCCACAGTGCAATTGTCACTGGTGGTTTTTTCACTTATTCATTTGTTCATCAATATCACTGTTCCTAGTATGAATTTCAATTAACTGCGTTTAATAATTCTGTCGTCCTAATACCAAAGGGCGTATCTCAATTTTTTTACGAATTTCAGATTTTATTTGCTAAGACTCCTTTATAACCCATCTATTAGTTCTATTAAGAAATTTGGCCGGATCTCATCTTACTAAGCCTTCAAAAACATTAGTAAAAATAGACTTATATCCAAAATCACCGAAAATCCCAAGCTATTTAGACGTAACTCAGTCGTGGTAAGCGAAATGGGCGCATCTCTGATATACGTCTTATTTGCATAGGATATTTTACTGGTTGCATAAACATCTGGACCGGAGTATATGGCCGTGAATGTTAGCAGTAAGTCTTTCTGTTTACAAGTTTGCAGTAAAGTTTTGTTGCTGTGGACGACGGTTCTAGTGTGATATAATTAGGTAAGTGTTTACAGATCTCACTATATTATTATAAGTGGTACTTTCTTGATGCAATTTTAATGATTTGTCAATTTTAGTAAATTTGTTATTTTGTATCACTAAGACATAACCTGAAAAATAAATTTGCTTACTTTTGTCTAGTTACAGGTCCGCACTTAGGTAGCAAATACGCCTCTAAAATATTATGTAGACTACTTACACTCGTATTATTAGTGTTGTACCATTTTCCACTTTCTATTTCAGATTTGATCAATGGAGGAATCTCGAGGAAAGAAAATGTTGATGTTAGCTTCAAACCAGCGAACAAAGTAACGTTTTAAAACAATTGAAGACAAAGTACCCAATACATATTCTTCGTATAATGATCCAGATTACATTCCAATAAGGTATTACGTATGTAATATATGTATCTTCCCAGTGACTTAAAATTTACAACCATGTTTGCAGATATTGTGGCAAAAAATTCAAATTTTAAATGCTCTTATGAAAAATATAGGACAGTCGCCAAAGAACTTAATATTTCAATTGTTAAATTAGGTCACGAGGAGTGTGAGTTATGCGAGGAGCTCACGTTACATGACCCAAATCACTCAAAAGAAAATCTGAATCCAGATTGCGATATTTGCAGTAAGTGGAAGGTACACATTGACAAAGCCACGAAAGCCCGAGGAAAATACAGAGAAGATGCGGAGAAAACTGAAGATGTTGGTGAAGTATTCTACTGCGCCGATCTTGGAAAGGTAAATAATGTTACCAAGATTCGAGACGTTTAAAAGTGCCGTTTTTACCAACAGAATAACAGTGTATAATGAGAGCCTTGTAAAAATTGGTAAAAAGCAACCTAACTCCAATGTATTTGCTGCCCTCTGGCATGAAGCTTTATTTGGGCGAAACAAAGAGGAGCTAATAAGCACCTTTCATAGTTTTCTTTTTTACCTAAGAGGGATGTGTCTCAGATAACGTTATGGTTAGACAACTGCACCGCTCAAAATAAAAATTGTTTTCCTTTTTAATTTATATCGTTCATACCAATGAAATGAATCGAAACATACTGACGTTTTGAGTATGGATCTGTCAAACTTTCACAAGTGGGTTGATTATTCATCTCAGTACAAATTGAACAAGATAGTACCACGGCCATATATAAATGATTAGATATGAAATATAAGACAGATTTTGATGGGGAATTTTTTGATATAAACTTCCCGAGAGCATCTGTAACAAAAAATATGAGGTTAGATCCACCAGAACGCTGTAGTCGGGTGGTTGGTATATATTCTCAAAAGAAAATTTCGATATTGAATAATTTAGGTAGCCTTATACCAAAAAATCGCCTACAATTTTAGGAAAATCTTCCAGTATCAGATGGGTAACATTTATGTTTGGATAATTTTTTTTTTATATTAGAAAACTGTCGGACTTTTACTTAGGAAAATTGTGTGGTTTTGTTGTTTTATTATTTTTAGGGTAGAAAACTGTTTGCTTTTGTCGATATTTTTCAAGTGTATTACAATATATTTGATGTGCATTATGTAACATGCGAATTCATGATTTTGTTTGAGTCGTTAGTGTCCGTGACTTTTGGATAATGTATTTTTTTTAATTTTACTAATGAAAATTGTATGGTTTTATTGTTTTTTTATGTATTGTATAAATATTTTACTAATATCCGTTATGTAAAATTGAGAAATAAATTTAAATTATTACTACTCACTGTTCATTTGTCTCATTGTAATTGAATAAAAATCCTTAGCAAAATAGGCGTATCTCAGTTTTTCAACTTGATATCGAAATATTTATTGAATCTAATAAACTTCGAATATCGTTACCCTATGAAGACTTAAACGCCAAAAAAAAAGTATGTGGGGTCAAAATGTGTGCTGATTTAATTAGCCTTTTGGGCTCAGGACGGCAGAATTGTACATTAAAATGAAAATGTGTTTATTTTTAATGTTTCATAAATAATGTTTGTATTGATATGTTTCCAAATTTCTCATTCATTAGATTGTCCTGCCGAATTACACTCGAGGTTTGTATTGATATTGGGTAAATTTGTGTTGTTCAAATTCTAAACTGTTTCCTTTAGCAATTTGACTGTCAACCTAATTTCAATAGTTGACAGTTATTCTCGTCAAATTGCTAGGAAACAGTTTCTCATCAAACAACCCAAATTTACCCGATAAAATACAAACCACTTGTGCAATTATAAGTGATAAATTAACCGAAATTAGACGAATGTGCTGAAGAATGGCTTGTTTTCAGGAACACGTTTACACAATAGAAAGGAAATAAATCAGTAATATATAAAAGTTACAGCCTTAAATCGGCATCAAAAACCTCCAAAAACTTAAAGATAATATTATCAAGATACTTGGGAATCATCAAGCGAAAGCTACAACGACAAAAATCTTTTCATGTTATCTTACAATAAAGCTCTTTATAACCCGGATAAATTGTCAACAATTCTATGAAAAATTATGGATATTGTTACCAATCGTTTGAAAGCTATAAATAACGTAGAGGAGTTAGTGGACCACTGGGGTGATTTGATAAAGTTCTTAGTAATCGTAAAACTTTACAAGCATACTATGCGACGAGACTAAGGTATTGGTATTGGAAAATTTATTGGATTGTTCGGACATACGGGCAAATACTTTGCGATCTAAGGAAACAACAAAGTAAAATGGGTGAATGAACATACATAGCGTTAGAGTTGTGGAACCGAACAAATTGAAATCTTTTGTTATTTGTAAAGAAAGTACGAATCTTTTTTGTAAAATAGGGTGAACAGTATTTAGTTCAGACTCCTGATTTTATGCAATTGAGATCAGGAAATTTGATAAAATGTCGCTCTGATTTATACAGAGTGTGCAAACGACGTCATTTTACATTATTACAATGAAGGGGTAGTTCTTAACAATAATAAGAAGCTTCAGCGACAAATATCACAAACAGCGTTGGGAACTCAAAACTAATTCCTAATATGAGTCATGTTTTACTTTAAACGATCTTAGTTCGCCACAATAGCGTGTTCACCTGAAAATATATCATTGTAATTTTTTCAACTGTCATTAAATATTATGAAATATCAAACCACAATAATGAAAAATATTTTCAATTGAACGCGTTCCAGCTACCGTTATGAAAAACAATGGGGTGTTAAACTTAACAAAAATATGATCTTTTCTCAATGTTGATAGTCATTAAGACCAAATATTCAAGTATCCCATATTATCTCTGACCCCATTTTACTTGCCAATTTTGACAAAAAAAAGAAACCCTTCATGATCTAATAAGAAGTTATTTCTTGGAACTATTCTATAGAAGACAATATAACCAAGTCCTCGACGCAAAAGCAAAACTGGAGTCGGATGTGCTGTTTCCACCACGCAAGCAGCTGTTGAATCTTATCGAATGTCTGCTTGTTGTGGCGTTCTTATTGGTGAACCATAGGGTATTTCAAAAGTATTCAAACTCAGCAAATCAACCCACCAACATAAAGGGTGTCCAGAAACTCCCCTGTCAAACTGAATCTACAGTTACTAGAGGTGATTTTTAATCGATTCAGCTCAAATTACCTTTATCCGAAAATGCTTCCTAAGGGAGCCACAGCCCTTTGAAAAAGACGTTCTCATATGAGTTTTTCTCAAATCATTCTAAAATACCGCTACTTAAAATATTAAAACTTGGTATAATCAATGAACAGTTACAAACCGGTCGTTCGCTGTAAGTAAATTTCTTTCATATCCATCACAAGCGTGTCAGTCGGAGGAACCAACAAGTATTTTTATTAAAACATTTTATTTGCAAGTTTTCCATGTATCCGACACTGAATTTGAAAAATTCAAGATAATTTCAATGAGAAATGTTCTCTATTTTCAAATCGATATCATGAACCGTTTTCGAGAAAAATAAATTTTTGTGTTTCTTACTTGAAATCATGTTGGATTATGAAATTGTATCTGTAATATAAAGTTGGCTTTGAAAAATCAACAAATAGTACAGATACTAGTGAGAAAAGTCGTGAGTATTAAGTTGCTCACATTGTTTTGGAAATTTTCAATTAATTTTATAATCCAACATAATTTTATGTAAGAAACACGAGATGTTTAAATTTATTTTTCTCGAAAACGGTTCATTGCATTGATTTGAAAAAGGTGAACATTTTTCATGAAAATTATCTTGAAATTTTCAAATTCGGTGCCGGATACCTACATAAAAAACTTGAAAATAAATTTTTTTTTATGAATATACCTGTTGGTCCCCCCTGACTGACAGGCTTGTGATGGAATTAAAAAAAAATGTATAAACAGCGAATAACTCGTTCGTAGCTGTTTATTGATTATACCAAGTTTGAATATTTGACGTAACGGTATTTTTTAATAATTTGAAGAAAACTCATAGAAGGATCTCTTCTTCAAAGAGCTGTAGCTCCTTCTTTTTTTAATTTCTTGGGAGATTAAACCACAATATTTTTAAATTCTTTATTTCAACGTTTCGGTAGCGTTCCAGCTACCGTTGTTAAGAAATTAAAAAAAGAACGAATAATATACCACAAGGAACATACAGAAGATAGCAGTAGCTCCCTTAGGAAGCAGTTTCTGTTTGGTAGGAGAGTTTCTGGACACCCTCTATCGTCATTTGCACAGACTTCTTCACGTCCATTCAGTCTACCAACAATCTATTTACCAATAATCCGCTCATTCAACGTATTTACAACACATACCAAAACCATGGTCTGCACGATGCTACCATCAGTATCATAAGGATCCCTTCACACATCGGAAGAACTTGTAATTAATTCGCTAATCGCCTTGCTAAAGAAGCCGCCTCATCCACTACCAACCCAATTAATTTGCAAATCTTCAGTGACTTGGGAACCAGCATGAAGAAACTCATCAGTTTGCACTGCTGAACTCATTGAAGCCACTCAGCAACATTCCTAAACGAAATACGAAATACATTCGACATAGACCAGTTCATGAACGAGTACTTCCTTGAAATGGTATTCGTTTTCGTTTTTTGAAGTGTATACGCTTGATAATGTGAGATCATAACAACCGGCGTCAATGCAACATCTCACTAATTACAAATATTGATTCGGAAATCAACAATCATTGAGCTAAAATTAAAAAACTGACAAATTGCAGAGTGGAAGATTATCAACATTTGTAATTTACAGGAAATTAAGGATGATGTCTCATCGAGATGAAAAAAAAGTCGAATGACCGACTGCCTGGTAAATTTTCAAATATATTACACTCAAAGATACCGAGAGGAGATGAACAGGAATAAGTTTATTACTTGCAAAAAACCCCAAAGACACCAACAGCTACAACAAATTGGAAAGTTATTATTATCTTTGGAATATACTCCAAGCTAGAACATCTTCCAGTGCAGAAACAAAATCACATTCAAAATGCTCGCCGTTTACTTGCTGACAATAGGCCATCCTATTAACAAATTCTTGAGTCACTTTCAAGACTTCTCCACATATTGATTGGTTCACATTCATCAATTATTCTTTGTCTCAATTCCTGTAAGTTTGTTGGTCGTCTAACGTAAACACGTGATTTTAGATGACCCCAAAGGAAAAAAACCCAACAGGCTAAGATTCGGAGAGCGAGGCTATGGATCCTCTAGGTCCGATCTATCGATTTGGAAAATTCGCATCCAGAAAATGCTAGCCCGCCCATCACAGTGGGGAGGTGCTCCATCTTGTTGAAACCAAACATTTTGTGGTAATTGCCCATTCTGTTGAAGTGCAGGAATAACTTCGTTATTCAGTAGATCCAAATACTTGTCACCATTCAAGTTTCTGTCGATAAAAAATGTGCCTATAAGCCTATTTTTGACAATTCCCATCCAAACATTCAACTTCTGTGGATGCTGGTTATGTGCTTCATGAATCCAATGAGGATTCTCATTTGACCAATACCTTGAGTTATAGGGATTAACTGTTTCATTTAAACAAAAAGTTGCCTCATCGGAAAAAACTATGTTAGGAGCAACATTTTCGTCGACATTACAGATGTCCATTGGCCGTTCGCAAAATTCAAGCCGTCGGTCAAAATCATCGTCTGACAATTCTTGAACCAACTGTACCTTATACGGATGATATTTTTCACTTTTCAATATCTTTCCCACAGAACGTCGACTAATACTATAATAGTTTAGTGCCAAATTTGTGGTGGAAGTTGGTGTTTAGACAGCCAAGGACTTCATTTTAATTCGATGGAAGTATACTTTTTAGGTTGGGTATTAGTCTGTTGGTTTTTCTAGATGTGTCATACATTGGACATTCCAGTAGGATGTGTTTGACTGTGATCACTGTGTGACTATTTTGACAGGCGGGTGCGAGTTCTTTTTTTATGAGGTGTTGGTGTGTTAAGTCTGTGTGCCCGATACGCTGTCTATTCAGTATAACTTGGTCTCTTCTTTTGAAGGCAGGGAGGACTGTTGTAAATTGTGGTTTGATTTCTTCGAATTTTTTATCTGTTTTATGCCAAATAAACTGCCATTGTTGATCTATCAAAGTTTTGATTAGGGATTTGTGATCTATAGCTGGATATTTTCCTAGCATAGGTGCATAGATAATTGCATATTGACAAGCTAGGCGGCCAACTTCTTCATTCCCTGGTATTTCCATATGTGACGGTACCCATAGTAAGGAGAAGGTATAAATAAACATCAAACATTATCTCAAATATAATGAAGTTTGAAAAAAATCAAATTGTTTTATTTGACTTTTCAATACAAGAAAAGTTGAATCCGCTTGAATAAGTCTATCGCTTTTAAGAAATCAATTGTTCCGGAATAGTTTTCCTTGCCAATCATCTCACTTGAAACTTTGTTCTGTATTAAACAGTGGAAACTCAACAAATAAATGTTCGACAGTCATTTTTCAGGTCACAGACGTAACAGGTACATTGCGCGTCATATGAATAACTATAATAATCGAAAATATTGTTTTTCGAGCTGAGTAGATTCATCTTTTTAAATAGGTCAATGCTAAAACAGTGTCTATGGTATAGTTTCTAGGTCAGTGACCAAAAAAAAAATTGATGTAACTAGCTGAAATTCAAATTGTCCATGGATCAAATATTCAATCTGAATAGAAGATTGTTAATTCAATAAATCACTGACTTAAGAAAAGGAGGACAAGGACCAAACTGTTAAAAAATAGGGAAAGGAATGCCGGTTTCAACCAGAATAAATCTAGACTAAGATTCAACTGATTATTTAAAGGAAAATCCCTTTTATAGGCAATACAAAAAAAAGTTGCAGTAAACTTTGATGCTCTAGTAACAACAGCATTGAAAAGCATTGGAAAACCCGAATGAAGGAATTGTGTATGTGTAGGATCAAATTCCAGAAATAGCTACAAAATTTGAATAAAAAGGATGAGAACTCACAATTTAACGAAATTTGGTGACTAGATCCACGTAATTCAGAATTGAAGTGGTTCGAACAAATAAACTTGCATATAGATTATAGACCATGGAGGCACAAATCGCCAAATGGAAACAAACAAATAAAAAAAACGACCATGAAAGTCTACATTAAATAAAATTAATAACGTGTTATATCTCCGATAACTTCTTGTAATCTTGTAGGCATTAAGTTAATTAAATTAAATGACACCCATGACAGGAGAGTGAGAATTAATTAAGAATAATTCGACAGATTTAGAAAAAAACGTTATTGAGTGGTTGTCATTGTACATTGAATCCTTAGCTGTTTGTGAAAGTGGACTGGATAACTGTGGTTGTTCAACTTGATCTTCGTGAGTTAACGATTCACCTTCAACGGACAATTTATTTTTCGAAATGTCAGCTTTTAAATTTTTATTTCGAGCTTCCTTCTAATTCTCACTGCTTTGGTTGGTGATAGAATTTTTGATTAAATATCCCACAAAAGTTACAATAATGCTTGGGTTATCTGGGTTTCCAATTGGGTAGATATTATCAATTCCATTGTTGCCAAATTTAACTCGAGTTTAGTATTCAAGAAGTCTAGGTTGAAGCATAAAATATCACCGCCATGAAAATTAGAGTTGAATATCAGTAACAAATTTTCTTAGGCTAAATATTCATTGCTTTTCTTCAGGTGTGTGTTTTCTTTTTTTTTAATTTTCTATTCTGTTGCTATTGTCTTCCATAAGATCTTTTATCGAATGAATTTCCCAAATCTTCAAAACCGCTCTTTATGGTTAACTTATTTCTCAACCAAAAATAACCCACTGGTCTAATGGGTGTGTACTTGTTTTTATCAATTTCAGATTATTGAAATAGCCCATTGATGATGCATTTGCAGAATAAAATGCATATTATCAAATAACTAGTGATTTAGAACTCGGGTATGAATTTCGATTGAACCAAACTATGTTTTATACACAAATTGGTTTTAAAAAAAAAGTTTCACTATGCTTATAGACATTTCTGAAGGAGTACCTTTTTATTCGACTTATATAACAGGACGGGTAAGTTAGCCTATGAAGTTCTAATAGGGCATATTCATCACGAATCACTTTTCAGCCTCAGTTATATGAAATCTAATATCACCAAGTTCTTATTTCGAAGTATCTGTATCTGTAATATTCAATTATTCTTCACACAAGTCTTCTTATTCATTTTATAATTATGAGGACGTCGTGAAGAGACTTTTCATCGGAAAAGATACTGTACTGTAACAGAAATATTTCATTTCTCAACATAATCTCTTTTTAAGGTCACACACTTAGTCCAGCGAATTTCCAATTTCTCCAAATCATCCAAAAAATAATCTCCCCCGAAATACGCGTTTGTCTCTGCAATTACCTCTTCATTTCTCCGTAAACGCTTTCCACCCTGTAGTTTTCTTAATCTTGGAAACAGAAAGTAGTCGGAGGGAGCCAGATCAGCTGAATATGGCGATGTATTGTAACGCAGTTCAGCTAATTTTTCTGCAGCAATAGCAGACGCATGGACAAGAGCATTGCCGTGCTGGAACAAAACTTTTTCTTTAATAAATGCGGTCGTTTTTCCTTGAGTTCCGCATCAAATCTTGTTAGAAAGTCAGGACAATATTGCATAATATCGTTTTCCCTTTTTTAAATAATCAATAAAGATTGAACCTTTGGAATTCCAAAACACTGTTGCCATGAGCTTATTGGCAAAAAAACGACTTTTGTTTTATTTGGGAGCAGGTTCCTTAGATGAAATCCATTGTTTTTTTGGGGGGTACAATGATGTACCCAATTTTCATCCACTGTAAAGTTGACAAATTGACAAATGACAGAGACTAGCAGTAAAATCACCGAAGCTGAAAAGTCACTCTTTCGTCAAATTTCTCTCGTATTAAATCATCCATTGCTCTCTTATCAAATCATACACTCCACTGATTATTATTTCCTCGTCATATATGGAGGTATGTGTATGCAGTTGACGGCCTTAATCCAATATTTTTTAATATTTCTCTGCATTTCTTAAGACATTGACATTGTCTAATCTTCGTATCGTAGGCAAATATCTATTTTATCAGATTTCTCTTTTGAATATTCCAATATATTTGTGGTTTTCGCTTATACAGGGTGTTTCATTGGGAAAGGGCCTAACATAAACTGTAGATAAGGTTTACTTCAGAGCTTCCAAAAACCTATATTTAATGTGTCTTCTGCACTTCATAACCGAGATACAGGGTGTTTTATAAATTTATCCTATTTCTTTCAAACCTCATAACTTCCGAGTTACCCTGTATATTATTTTGAAATTTGGTACACGTAATAACCATTACCTAGAAACTCCATCAAAAGCATCTCCAAAAAGATAATGCAGGTCCGGCTTAACAAAAAATTTCAAAACTCGTCTTTCCCAAAAACAACACCCTATATATAGGTTTTTTCAAAATTCCTCTTTATAATTGAAAAGAGTATAAAAAATGGAATCTACTATTTCCTTTTCATTTTTCCGCAGACAATTTTACTACCAAAAATTTACCTTCAAAGTAATAATTTATTCACGTTTTGGGGTTTAACAATGGTATCGGAGAGGTTTTTTTTTATTTTTTATCTTGAAATGAAATCTATTCAATGCATCTAGAGGAGCATCCTAGAAATTCAATTGAGTTTGTATGTTTACGAGTACAGACCACTAAAAAATGTGTTTACAGGGCCGTACTTAGAAATACTCATTCAATATGTTTCGGATATTTCGAACACCCTGTATAAGGATATGTATATGGAAACTATGCACTTCTACATTTAGAATAACAATAGTAAAATACGAGATATAAATTTATACTGCAATTTTTGTAGGTTAGATTTGCTTCGTTTGGACAATGTTAAAATTTCAGGTCAATTTAATAAAATTAATAAAAATCTCTACGTTTTTGAAGTATAAATTTATTTCTCGTATTTTACTCTTGTTATTCTAAATGTAGAAGTGCATAGTTTCCAGATACATATCCTTATACAGGGTGTTCGAAATAATATATTGAATGAGTATTTCTAAGTACGACCCATTTTTTAGTGGTCTATTCTCGTAAACATGGAAATTCAATTGAATTTCTAGGATGCTTCTCTAGATGCATTGAATAGATTTCATTTCAAGCTAAAACATAAGAAAACCTCTCCGATTGATACCATTGTTAACCCCCAAAACGTGCATAAATTATTACTTTGACGGTAAATTTTTGGTAGTAAAATTGTTTGCGGAAAAATGAAAAGGAAATAGTAGATTCGATTTTTTATACTCTATCCAATTATAAAGAGCAATTTTAAAAAAATCTTTATACAGGGTGTTGTTTTCAGGAAAGACGAGTTTTGAATTTTTTTGTTTTTTGGAGATGCTTTTGATGGAGTTTCTAGGTAATGGTTATCACGTGTACCAAATTTCAAAATAATATACAGGGTAACTCGGAAGTTATGAGGTTCGAAAGAAATAGTATAAATTTATAAAATACCCTGTATCTCTGTTATAAAGTGCAGAAGACACATTAAATATAGGTTTTTGAAAGCACCAAAGAGATCCCTATTTACAGTTAAAGTTAGGCCCTTCCCCAATGAAACACCCTGTATATAATACTTATATAATTTCTGAAAAATACTAACCAAGCGGAGAGAGATTCCTTTCAATATTCAGGCAGTAATTTGAAAGTTATGAGAAGCAATTTTGTTAGTCGGTTGAGAATACAATGCATGAGAAAGATATTTTTGTCTTGAAAATATTTGGAAGACACATTTTTATACTGAGGACATACTTGAAACTACGAAAACTTTACAATATATCAAATAGTACAGGTAAAACAGGCTCGATGAATTTATCGACATTTGAACGTTTAAGTGGGATACCTATATAATTGAAAATAAACAAAAAACCGTTCCTTAAACGTGGACTCCACGAATCCCACCCCAGGTTAAATATAAAATAGAGTTAGATCCTAAGGCGATGTGACATAACTTATTTCCACATAGATGAAATATTGGGTCTTAGTAGCGTCTCATGTGATGATATATTAAACCTCAGCAGGGGCCAACACATTCATAAAATCGGCATATATGGAGAGGATCTGTCGGTTTTGCATGGAAGATGAGGAAACAGCCATCAATGATCGTCTCATG
>CAJUYH010004965.1:21997-46952 GCA_910591685.1 Galerucella tenella | reverse complement strand
ATACTTTTTATAGAATGTCAATGTTCATTTATGTAAATGTGAGTGTTCTTATAATGTTGGTTTTCATAATTGTTAGTTTTTCAAAAATAGAAAAAGTTGGAAAATGAATTACAAGCTTGCATTTTACATAACTAAGATATACTGTTTGTGGTGACTTGAGTAATTATTTCGTAAAGACTACACACTGCTTTTATATTCATCAGTACCTACTATAATGACATTAGCCTACTTACAGTAAACAAAAATATTTCTTCCAACATAATTCCTTCTTTCCTTCCTCTAATGGTAAGAGTAGAAGTCAAAGATATTTTAGATGCATCCAAAATTACGATTAGAATTTATGCCTTAGAAATGTTAAAATTCACAAGATGTTGCATGTAAAAATTTAATACCATTTAATTTGTTTATGTAAAATACTTGTTTTTGACCATTATCATAAAATATCTACGATTTTCCATTAACTAATGCCCTAACTTTACTACATCGTTTGAAAGTTTATTAATTGTACTAACAAATTGTAAAAAGACTTATAGGGTGATTCATTTAAAAATTTTGAGATATTGCTTGATTTGCGTTTTGTTTCACCCTGTATTAAAGAAGCCACCGATAAAAAAAGTAATTAATACTGAGCACAGCCAATGATGTGTGTATGACATTTGAACACAAAGACCTGTTGATTTATTTTGATTTACTGTTCTGCAGAGTGTTAAAGAGGAGGTCTTTTTTGCTAATAATTGGCCATATCTTTGTAAAACAACCTTATAATATATTAGAGTGCTATATTTTTGTAACGCTCTCGGTGAGATGTTTTCGATTCTTAAACAAAATATAGTACGTTCCATTTAAAAAAATGTAAGTTTGTGCTGCTACGTGGTTTTGGAACACCCTGTAGAATCGAAAGTATTTTCAAAATGTGCCCTCAGTAACTGTATAAGCTCACACAAAACTATAAAGTTCTATCTATCACCACAACGATGTAATCCTCCGATGTCAGAAGTTTGCCCCACCCTGTATATATATGTTTATTAAAAAAAATCCAAAATATATTTCAAATGAACATTATATTTCAATAATGGTAATGTTATTAATACACAATAAATTTATGGTTATTTACTTATATAACAATTATTAATAGTTACATTACAATTGTTATAATTCATGCCAGGGATAACTTTGTCAGTCATCTGAGTCTGATTGAAAATCGTGGGACTTGTACTGGCACTAGAGCTAGTACAAGGTTTTTTATTGTAATTAGAGCTAGTATAATGTTTGTTAATTTCGTTTGAAATCTGATTTCCTCTTTTTATTTTATTGGTTATGTTGTCATCTATACAGGGTGAATCACGACCAACGGGATGGAGGTTTATAGCGAAACGGTGAAAGTTTGAGGATGTTTTTCACTTTAGTAGTTTCTACATTCATATAGGCTACATTTTAAAATTATTTTGAAATATACAGGATGTTCCAATAAAGTGTGGCGTATCAAAGTTATATTTTTTCTTATGGGACACCCTATATTTTATTGAATTTTCTGATTGCCCCTAAAAAATAAAGTACTCCTTCATAATGGTTCCCTATACCTAAATACAGAGGGTTCCGAGTTATGCTGATTTTTTTAAAAATGTGAACATTTCGAAAAAAATTAATAACTCATTGATATAACAAATTCTATGGGTTTTGGGTAATGGGTAATATCGGGCTTAATTTAAATGGAACACCCTGTATTTTGATAATTCACCATACTCAAAAAAATGTCCTCTTTCGAATGGTATAAGGGGTCCTATACCTAGGTATTAAACTTTTCGTGCAATTTACAATTTTCTTAAATTGTATGGAAAATCGAGTTTAAAACAAAAAATTCATACAAATCTCATCGGTACCTAACTTATTGACATGTCATTTTATAACATTTCTCTGTTAATTCTCTGAAGAATCTTGCATTAGTCTTAAATTTTATTGCCACAAAAAATGAAGCAGTACGTTAAACGAAAGAGTCGACATGATACTTTGCATTGGGGAATGTTCAGAAACTTGTCTCCTAGCATCTAGAGTTTATGCTCAAAAGTACCCTTATAGAATTCACCCAAATAAGGAAGTTCTCGAAAGACTGATCAATAGATTTCGTGATACTGGTAGCGTTGTATACGAGAAGGTGACCAAAACTAAACCAGTTACTGGCGACAACGCCAACGAATTTGATGTACTGCTGTCGGTTACGGAAAATCCTAATACCAGTAATAGAAATATTTCAAGTGAATTAGGAATAAGTCAAATGAGTGTGTAGAATACTCAAGAAAAATCGATACCATCCGTATCATATCAAACTACACCAGCAGATGACACAACAGGATTATGATAAACGTTTAAATTTTTGTTTATGGACTTTGGATAAAGTTGGAGAAGATCCTGATTTTTGTAATTATGTTCTGTTTACTGACGAATCAACTTTCCACAATAATGGGTTAGTTAATAGACATAATTTTCATTATTACGAAACAGCAAACAAACATTTATTCCGCACTGTTGATCGCCAACACCGATGGAGTGTAAACGTTCGGGGAGGTATTGTGGGCCTGTATTTTTTTGACGGACACCTAGATGGTAGAAAATTTTTGAATTTTGTTTAAAAAAGACTTCTGGATCCTTCTTGAACACCTACCACTCAGCATCCGAAAGAAAATGTGGCTACAATCGGACGGAGCTCCTGTCCACTCTTAACGTGCAGTTAGGAACTACATCAATAAAAAATTCAGAAAAAAAATGGATAGGTAGAGGCAGTCCTTTTAATTGGCCAGCTAGGTCACCAGAATTGACTGAGCTTTCTTCGAATGGGGTTAAATTAAAAATATTGTGTATTCTATACCCCCTACAACTCCAGACGATATGAAATTGAGAATTTCGAACGCTTTCGCGATTATAACACCCGATATGTTAAATAATGTAGGTAAATCGTTGGAAGCTAGAATCACGTGTTGCGTTGCATTGCACAAGATGGCAAGCATTTTGAACATTTATTATAGTAATTTTTCCTTTGAATAATTTGTTGTTCGTTTTGTAGTACTCGTATTTTTTGCTTTATTAAAAATGTGTTTTTGTTTTATTATGTACTCAAATACTTATCGGTAAAAAATGAGCTAGTGTACCTCTGCAACTACAAGTGTGCATATTCATTGGCAACTTCAATGTTTTTTTTTACAGATCATCAGTTTAAAATTTAAAGAGAATTACATATATGTTTTAAAATAGATTTACCATACAATTTAAGAAAATTGTAAATTGCACGAAAAGTATAATACCTAGGTATAGGACACCCTTATACCATTCGAAAGAGGACATTTTTTTGAGTATGGTGAATTATCAAAATACAGGGTGTTCCATTTAAATTAAGCCCGATATTACCCATTGAAGGATGTAATAATTAAACTGAAAATTCTGAACACCCTGTGAATAGATATTTAGTACTCAATCGTGAAATACATTCAACAAATGTCCAACTGTTGAGATGTAATAGAAAATTTTCTAGAATTTGTTATATCAATGAGTTATTAATTTTTTTCGAAATGCTCACATTTTAAAAAAAGTCAGCATAACTCGGAACCCTCTGTATTTAGGTATAGGGAACCATTATGAAGAAGTACTTTATTTTTTAGGGGCAATTAGATAATGCAATAAAATATAGGGTGTCCCATAAGGAAAAATATAACTTTGATACGCCACACTTTATTGGAACATCCTGTATATTTCAAAATAATTTTAAAATGTAGCCTATATGAATGTACAAACTACTAAAGTGAAAAATGTTTTAAAACTTTCACCGTTTCGCTATAAACCTCCATCCCGTTGGTCGTGATTCACCCTGTATATCCTTCTGCAACTGTGGTTGATTTCCATACCCCTAACTGTTTTACTGCTGTAATGTTACCTCCTGCGCTAACGCAAATGGTTGCAGATGATCTTCGGAACAAATGTCCTGTGTACAATTCGAGATTTTTTAATTTTAAAAACAGCTATGTGCTTACCCATAGAAGATAATTTGTCCATAAAACTTTTGTACACCGCATCATTTTCACCTTTTGACTTGTTAGGTAGGAGATTTTCTGTAGCGCTAGCCGCTAATTTTAAAATGTCTGGCGGTGTACAAGACATATCTTCTAAATCTGATTCACTATTAGACATTTCTTTAATGATACCAGAGATAAGGAGTAAATTTACAAATTTGACGCAACGATTGAGTAATATTATTCCATCGAACTGTCATCATTATTCAATTCTATATGGTAATGCATGGCATTACTGGATAAAAATCGCATATTTAACAGATATAGTTGTGGATAATAGTATATTATTCAACGAGCATGTAATGATGGCTATTACTCATGAGAATGAAGTTTGCGACGTGAGCCGCAGACGAACGGCGTAATCATTCGAGTGAGTAATAGCCATTACACGAAAGTAGAATACTATACTTTTTCTATGACTGAGTGTTCACCATTCAATTCAAACGAACGAGATATTTAGAGAATATTTTATTGAAGAAACTTAATGGTTTATGCCAAACAATTCTATTTTGAAAGCTATAATGAAAACTGATTTATTGTTTACAATATTGAGGGAGAAATTTTCGTAATTGGATATATTTATACAGGGAGTAGAGGAAGATTCCAGATTTGTTATTATTTTTTGAAGTAGTGGAGGTATTATTTTCGATGTTTTCAGACCTCGGATTTGAAGATTAACATCCAATATCTATAATAAATTTGTAATAACTTGTAGTAGTATATAACAAATAAAAAAAACTGATACAGCGGTGGGATTCGATCCCGAGATCATTCTTTCGCTACCTAGGCGCTTTAACAACTAAGCCACAGAGACATCAAACTTACACGTTTTAGTAACACATACCTAGATGTTTTTGAACATTCCTTTTTAAAACTAGGTGGACAAATCTTTGATCGAAGTTTATAAATTATAGATAACACATAATTGCCTTACCTTTGTTGCGAGATGAATGTCATTTTTTATTGAAATTGTGCTTCTAAGTATGGAATACTGTGACCACAAGGAGGAAGCTATTGTTAGATTTCTTATCCTTAGATGTATTCACAACCTCACAACCCATGTCAAGCAGCGGAATGCCGACGGACGGATACACAGGAAGTAGGTCTCCTACCCTGCGCCCGCCCACTTTGGCGCGCATGCGTGAGCGGTTGAATGATTGTAAGAGCGCCAAATTTGAATATCTTAAACGAGATCTAACACGGCCAAACTGACATCATTCCGCTCTCGGAATGCACAAGTCTCAAAACCTGAAAAAGAAACTGGAAGCGGACGAAGAATTGAAATCCTTTATCTTAACCAATATTTATAGGAAATAGGATATGTAAATACAATCAAAGATAGTGAAGCTTCTCAGTAATTATGTAACACTTAATGTAAAGTATGTGCCTATTTTAGATTGATAGATTTTGCGAAGTCTGCGAAATTGCGGCAGGTTTGGCAACACTTCATTCGACTATTTCTTTGTTGATTTCTGAAATGACCGAAAGAATAACATTACTCAGACTGTTGTGGCGCCAACGCCGCCAACAGTTATTCACTTATTCACAACAATAATTCGACAGATGGCACGATGGGAATACTGCAGTATTCACGATGGGCCATTTGAAGTTAATTTTCATTTGAATGATGGGGCGTAAATATTGTAACATACACATATTTTTTGTAAGAATTATTTAACATTTCTTTTTATGGATAGTTCACTGAATGACACGATGGAAATATTGCAACATGCACATATTTGCGATGGGCCATTCTACACTCTAATTGATAATTCACTAAATGACACGATGGAAATATTGCGGCAGGCAGATATTTGCGATTGGTCATTTTATACATTCTAATTAATAACTCACTAAATGACACGATGGAAATATTGCAACTAGCACATATTTGCGATGGGTCATTTTATACTTTCTAATCAATAATTTTACGAAAATGACACGATGGAAATATTGTAACAAGCACATATTTACGATGGGTCATTTAATACTTTCTAATTGATAATTTGCTAAAACGCCTTGGAAATACGTATCTGCGATTTGTTGATCGAAGTCAATCTACTACCAATGATCTAACACGGCATAGATTAGACGAAACCCAGTGGGATTACACCCAAAGCCCCATGCTGTTTGATTTGTGATCATAATTATTACTGTTTAAATTTCCTAAACTTTGTTCGGCCAATCTGAAAAATATTCGATTCTACTCTTAGCAGGTTTGTTGCGGTTTAACTATTGGAGCGATACACACCAGAAGGTTCTCACATGCATTTCTATAACAAAGTATTGAATAAATGATTTGAAGCTTTTTGAGTTAAATTAGTACCAGCATCATGGATTGATTCTTCTGAAGCACCGATTATACTTATGAAGTTGTCAGAAAAAAAAATTTGCTGTTTCTTCAGTGGCGAAGGTAGGTTGGAAGCGAGAAAGACACAATTTTGAGAAAGCCTCAACTGGGACAAATAGGTACTGTGTTAAGGTTTCCAGAAAGTTCAAAAGGATTTGAATTTGAGGTGATAAAACGTTGCTTTAAACTGATCTGACTGGTTCTATTTTACCGTTTAACACATAGCAAGCTTGTTCAATATGTTTCTAAACATAGCGAACCATATGGGGATATCTAAGGCACTGATCATCATGGGATATTAAAAATAAATGAAAAATAGATTTCAGAATAAATCTATTATGGTAGAAAAGGTGAATTTCCATAATTTTCTTAGCATTCGCTTAGTAATTCGAAATAAGCTGCTTTTTATGTACGAATATCACAAAAGAGTGAGAATAAACTGAAAACGTCTCATTTCTATGGGTGCCATATCATTCTGGCATAAAATGAAACAAGGAAGTCGATTAATTAGCTGTAGACACGACATCTAATGAAGTTCTTCATAACCAAAAAAAATTTCTTACACTGACCACATTAATACAATCAAAAAAAACATATATTTAATTCGTGGCAAGTAATATGGAATCATACGACATCCAAGCTGAAAGAAGTTAAGCCACAAGTTGAGATGTCTATCCATACCAGACAAACGGAGAGATCAAGTTGCCTTAAGCCGCTTGCGTATTGGTCTCACACTCCAATATCTCCTCAAGGAAGAACCAGCACCAGAAAGTATAAACTGTCATACTTCTCTTACTGTGAAACACATCATCATTAGAGTGTTCTGAATTTTCTAGACATAGAAGACATAATAATTTAAATGCGGTATTCAAGGATGTGTTCACCGAAGAGATTTATTTAAATATCTCAAAGACACTAATTTATAAAGCAAAATTTAATTATCTACAAACCAAATATACTACTTATGTCCCCTCCTGCTAATGACTCTCAGTAGTTGATGTGGGTATTTTTGTATTTAATAGAAAAAAACTGAAAATAACCTGACGGAGCTTATAAAACCTGCTGCCAGGTAATAGACACGAGAGCCCGAAGTGCTCAAGCTATTGGCGACAAGCTTAAGAAGAGGTCCGGAGGATCACCATTTAATCTTTCGTTCGTTAAACAGACCAGACTGCCAATGTACCTCGTCCACAGCCAAAATCCAAATCGATTATCTCTTATCATCTTACATTAATTTATCACTCTAGGAATGAATTTCATTTGCCGTTGATAATGAGTAAAAAACATGCATAGTTACACATTGTTTATTTTCCGTTGAAAACACAAACCTGTATTATTATTAGAATGGGTAGATGGCATTTATCGAGGTATTTATATATCAAATGATACGACACTGGTTTATAATTTCAGTTGCATGAAACACAGCGTTCGCCGTTTTATAAATACAGTCAAACTATTAGATAAAGTATACTTAGTTCATCTACAATTAATCTACATCAAAATATTTCCTCAATATCTAACACAGTTGAACACAACGGCCACACTATACCTAGCGGCAATCAAAACAAACAATTGTCTAAAAAAAATCAAAAAATGTGAACATTCAATATAAGCGGCTTCGTCACATTTACTGAAAAATATAGAATTTCATAAAATTTCGAATAGACATTCAATACAAAACAATGCACATTGGACAATTCTTGCTGGAGTAATGTGAGTAGATTATTCCCACCTTATCTTGAACGGCTAGGACGTAATTATCACTGAAACCGAAAATGTCTAATGGTTTCGAGCTCGGCTTCGAGGGATGTCGAAAAATAATCAAATTTGTATTTTCGTCTGACGTTGTCACGTTCGTTAACGTTAAAAGACTTAAAATGTTCTCACATAATTGTTCGCCTATACCTATCAACATTGTAATTATTATGATTGTGTGGTGCTACCACACAAGATTAAGTTTCAATTTTACATCGGGAAGTTCTACAAAAGCATTTGTAACAAAATAGGAATTGTAAATAGAACTCTCGAACCGCTGTAACGGTGCAATATGGGGAATTATTTTACGTTTTAATTTTTCTTGTTAACCAGTGTCTCATTAATTATTTAACATGTTGAGCCAGTATCTATAGGACAATGTGTATGATAACCAGAGATTACAACAGGTAATCACTTCGAATGGTTATTGTATCTAGATTTGAGCATTGAATAAAAAATAATTTTTCTCCCTAAAATTTGTTTAGGTGTCCGGTTTCAATTACACCGACTCGAGAGTGTTTGTTTGGACGGCAAAAGCACTGTGATGTCTGTTTTTTCTTACAGTTTCGGTAGAATGCTTTGTCGGCGTTATCGTTGCTGTTATTATGAGCCGGTGAAGTGTTAATTGTAAATTCGCCAGAAATGTAGGTTATTTTTTTTTTGTCGCAATAGAAACAATTTACTTGTTAAGAATTTTTCATTTTTCATGTCCAACTTACGATCATTTGTATTTTTTTTTACACTTTTTCAAAATATTGTGTGATAATTAGTAACAAATTCAATCAAATAACTCATATCGTACCACAATACTCGTAGGCATGGCGAGTCACTAAGAATAATTGAAATACCCAAGTTTGAAATAATTGTACAGACCACAAAGACTCGAATTCAATCAATTCCACCATTCAACGAAAAAGAACTGTCCAATATACCAGAACTCTTTGGATAAAGCTCTCCAAAATCAGTCATCATGCCGATTACAAGACAACAATTTTTATCTCGAGTTTAATTCGATCTATGGCAGTTCACCGCACCGCTTAAAAGTTTACCTAAGTTCTGTTGATTGGGAAAAGATACCTACATAAAAATCAAGTTTAAACTTTTCCCACGTGTCTTGAGTGGGTTGCCATGCGGTAACCACCGTTGCACAGATTTTAATAGAAAAGGATCAACTCTACTTACAGTTTTCCGGTCTTACACACTTACAGTTTGGAAACCAACATTTTTTTTTTGTACCCATACATTACTGTCATCCACATTCCACACGGTTTTGCAGATGTTCCAAAATTGGTGCTCTCCTGCCATAATGTATTTTAATTCACTCACAGAAATATTTATTTGCATGTAAGAACTACAAAATTTCACACAGCACAGAAAGGTTAAGAAAGTGCACGTGTACCCCACACCTGATGTTAGATTTCTTATCCTTAGATGTATTCACAACCTCACAACCCATGTCAAGCAGCGGAATGCCGACGGACGGATACACAGGAAGTAGGTCTCCTACCCTGCGCCCGCCCACTTTGGCGCGCATGCGTGAGCGGTTGAATGATTGTAAGTGCGCCAAATTTGAATATCTTAAACGAGATCTAACACTATATAACTCGCCAAAATAGGCTAGCAGTACATTCTCCGAAAACGAATTTACATGTTTCGGTTTTCGCCAATCCATGAATATCTGGTAAACCATTTCATACCTTTTTTTAGATTTTTCGGTCAAAAGGCTAATTGTACTTAAACTGGCAGCTTGTAGAACTTCTGGTGGAGTGCAGTTGAATTCGTTTCCACTTTCTGAATCCATCATTCTAACAAAAAGTCCGCTCTAAACTAAATCACCTCCGGTAGGTAGGTATTGGTACTATGAAAGTCAAATTATGACATTTCATGGCGAGTCTGAATCAAAACATTGCACGGCAACGGTGATTGACCATAGTCGTGTGTAATAGCATTCTTTGACGGTGATTGGCCATAGTCGTGTGTAATGAATCCATTACACACGGGGCGTGGCTTGTTTTGTGTAATGCATCCAGTTACTCAACAAAAATGTTACATAAAAAGGGTCTATTTTTCAACAGAAAAAATCTATTATGAGGTATGAAACAAAGTACCCTACAAATCACCCCGCTAAGGAGCCTAAATGATGAAGGAGGATACAATTGATGAACAATACCTGAAAAAAATATTTGTTTCTTTTTACTAAACCCAGAGATCTGCCCATTTTTTTATATAAATTATAATCTACTTACTTTTTTTCTAGTATTTCCTTACTACTGTTGTTGGTGTGTCTTATAATTTATGTTTCATTTACAGGAAGTCCATTGATGGGAAAACATTTAAAGAGAGGATGTATTATCATCTGTGCCATTTGTGGAAATTTATATACAAAACAAGAGGAATATTTTCATCACTATTCAATACATTCTTTAAAGAATAAGAAATGTAAGGTTCTATTAAATAGAGGCAATACTGGTAACTTGATCAATCTAAATGAGGAAATAAAATGTGACATTGAAATAGTTGAACATAATGTAAAAGAGTTGGAGGAAACCAAAAACTGTGCTCAGTTCAACAGTATTGATAATTGCAAGCCATACTCACGGAGAATTGTTGAAAATGTGCGCCAATTTTGCCCCTACAGTTCTCGTAAAAATCAATTTAAATGTAAAATTTGTTTTAAATCTTTTTCTCAGAAAGGAAACTTTAGTTGTCACATGCGCATACACACTGGTGAAAAACCATTTAAATGTGGAATTTGTTTTAAATCATTTACAGTTAAAAGTACCTTGATTCGACACAAGCGTATTCATAGTGGTGAGAAATCATTTAAATGTGAAATTTGCTGCAAATTGTTTACATTTAAATCTAATTTACTTCAACACATGCCTATTCACACTGGTAAAAAAACATTTAAATGTGAAATTTGTTGCAAATTGTTCACATATAAATCTAACTTAGTTCATCATATGAACATTCACACTGGTAAAAAAACATTTAAATGTGAAGTTTGTTTTAAATATTTTTCAACGAAAGGAAGTTTAAATATACATATGGGTATACACACTGGTGAAAAACCATTTGAATGTGAAATTTGTTGCAAATTGTTTACATATAAACCGAACTTAGTTCAACATATGAACATTCACACTGGTAAAAAAACATTTAAATGTGAAGTTTGTTTTAAATCTTTTTCAACGAAAGGAAGTTTAAATATACATATGCGTATACACACTGGAGACAAACCATTTAAATGTAAAATTTGTTTAAACTCTTTTTCGACGAACTATTATTTAAATACACATATGCGTATACACACTGGAGACAAACCATTCAAATGTGAAATTTGTTTTAAATATTTTTCAATGAAAGGATATTTAACTCAGCATATGCTTATTCACACCGGGGAAAAACCATTTATATGTGAAATTTGTTGCAAATGTTTTACATATAAATCTAACTTAGTTCGACATATGAATATTCACACTAGTAAAAAAAACATTTAAATGTGACATTTGTTTTAAATCATTTACATTTAAATGTAGCCTAGTTAGACATATGCATATTCACGCAGCTAAAAACCATTTTAAGATGATAGGTATATTTGTTCCAAATCATCAAGACATTCAGATGTAATATTTGCTTTAAATCTCTCACACTTCACGCTGGTGAAAACCCATTTATTTGCGAAATTGGTTTCAAATCGCTTACAGTTAAATCTAGCTTAGTTATAATGAATACGCAGGTGAAAAACCATGAAAACACATTTGCATTGTAACACGCGAGAAAAACCGTTAGCTTAAAATTGTTTTCACATAAAGTTATGTTTTGTAACTGTTCGAACAGTAGATCGCTTATTAAAACTAATGAATCACTCAGATCTAGTTGATTACATTATTTAAAGTACATATAAAAAGTATATTATAATCACAGCACACCCTCTAGCAGACTAACTCCTTTACTAAATCTCAGATCTAATATATTAGTATTGAGACCATCCGCCGCGTCAGCCGCGCGCTGCGATAGTATACATGGAGCACAGAACTAAAGAAATCTGTGACATACAAGAAAAGGGTAAATTATCCCTCAGAATATAGCTCAAAAAAGGAGCAAGAAGAAGAATAACTAAAAGAGCGGGAAATATGAAATAACTAATGCTCGATTTCACCAACCGTCTCGTAAAGTTAGGTAGGTAATATCCAAGTCGAATTTAGGAATTTCTAAACGCAATTTACGTTGGACCACGCGCATTTAGAAATTCCTAAATTCGACTTGGATATTACCTAACTTTACGAGACGGTTGGTGAAATCGGGCATCAGGGCGGGATATTTAAATATTAAATATAAGATGGATATCCCTGAATTATTTCAAAGTGCACATATTTTTTCACACTCAAATGACTGTAAAAAATTCCAATATGTACACCAAGAAATAAACAAAATACAGGAGTGTCTTTATCTTAAATTCGACAAACTGGCTATTGTTGTTAACTATTTTTCAAAAAATGAAATAAGATGAATATACAGTGAGATCTATAAGAATAATTCTACGTAATATATAGTTTATAGTTACATCCTAAAAATAATGTATTATTTACGTTAGAAATCTCAATAATATTTTTGGAAACTTGAAAGAAAACTTCGAAGTTGTTCATCATTTCATATTAAATAAATATATATATATACATAAAACATAAAATATATATTATAAATAAATACATACATATAAAAATCTCGGAAAAACAGTTCCACCACGGAGAATTTGAAACTTGAAATCATTGATTATCATAATCCACTCTAAAGATATATAGCTACCATAAACCTTTATTTAAAAGGCCAAATATTGACTGAAAAGTTGACGGGTGATAACCATTTTGTAACTTTCAATAATTGACAGTTCACGTGACGTTCCCTCCGTCCTCCGATTGGGCGATTCTGCAACGTCACGCTACTAATGCGCTCTCAAGCGGCCGGGCACGATATTATAACTTGGATACAAATTGTAGATGGGAGGGTGTGCTGTGATTATAATGACTATCGAAGTATCGTGTTTATTAGGAGGCGGTAATTGCAGGAATGCATACCAACGTTGCCGGCTCTACGTTGATCCATCAAGTATAAATGACATATGTCAAACCACAGTTTGAGTGTGACAGTTAGTTTTCTGTGGTCAAACCGGTAGTGAACCTTAGCGGAGGTCTCTGACCATTGAAAAATATAATATAATTTTCAAACGTCGTGCATCACTCATTTATTAATTCAATCTGCATTGGAAACCTATTTAATTTTAGGAAAATTATATAAGTTCCAGAGATACAGAAGTGTTAGAAAAATAGATATATTATACATTTCTAATTGAAATAGTCGTAGGGGATAAGATTTTTACTAAAAGGGAAGGAAAACCGCGTGCACAACGGATTATATGAAATTATTGGAAACAACAATTCGTTCATTACTAGCTTGCAATTTTCGGAATTGTTGTTTCCTGATTATCTAATTATCATCATTGAAAATCATTTCAATTTCATTTGTACCTACAATTCAAAAGATATATATGTTTTCTTTTGGTAGGTAAGTGCTGACGGTAATATTAGTTGATAAATATCTCTCTCACTCACTCTCACATAACTTTAATAAATTTTATTATAATCAGAAATATTTTACATCATTCAACATTCAAGTATATGTATGATCATTTGGAACACTGGAAATACATAGAGAAGTATTTAAATATTCTTTAATGATGGTTTTCTCATTTTCACTTGGTTTTTTGATGTGTCTATTCTTCTGGACATGTTTTTTCTTGGTAGAAAAGAATTCTTGTTTTTCTATATTTTTATTTCCTGGTTCCAGCATGCCAAATGTATTAGAAGTTTTGAAGTTTCCATCAGTTGAAGGTTCGTTTGAAATGAGTAATGCTGCCGTTCTCAAGTGCGTTAAGGCTAATTTCATCGTTTCTTTTTCAACAGGTTTAGTTTTGACATGAGCAGAAATTTGTGATGTTATTCCCAGAATTTCATTTTTCAATGTTTCGTCACTAGAATTAGCGTTTGGCACGCTTGTTTTGTTCACTTCTTGAACTAAACTGTCAATTTCAGTTCTAGGCTCTGTATGTCCAACATGCAAATTTGTTGATTTTACTGTTTGCATGCATACATAATGTATATGAACACAGATAGTGTGTTTCATAAAAAAATCTGTACATGTACATTCATACATATGTACACAAATCGAACAAAAATTACATGAAAGATTACAACATTTAGTGACAGAAGTTTGATGTATTAAATATTCTTTACCTGCCTCTGTTTTCAAAATATCGGTAGTATCATCTATTCGTTGAATCAAAAATTTTGAACATATAGCACTTCTATGTCTATTACTTATGGTTCGGGTATGATCAGAAGATTTTCCTTTCGTTATTTTATTTATTCTGTCGATTATTTTATCTCTAATAAATTTGTGTAGAGCATTCAAACTTTTATCAAGTCTTCTCACTTTTCTACCATTTAGGTACACATATTTGATAACTTTGTGCATACTTTCAATGTGCATATTTGTATTGATAAAACAATTTTTCCGGTAACAATATGCCCATTTAGAAACATTATTTGCATAATGAGAGGCAAGGTAGCTATACATGGACTTAGTTTGTTCATTACTTTTTAATTTGGACAAGAAACTTTCAAACCCTTTCTCAAATTCTTCAATGTTGGGTAATGTTTGAAGAAATTTCAAAGTTTTATAAATCCAAGATCTGGTATCCTTATTTGATACCTTACTCAGGTTCTGTTGCCAAGCTCTGTCAACATGCCATGAGCAAAAAAGCTCTCGCATAGGTGGTCCCATTACTTTTTGCCAAGCATTGCAGAATACATTAGTGATATCAGTCATAAAGACATCTGATTGTATAATTCCCACAATTTTTTTTATTTCCTCAAAAAACAACTCCATTATAAATGTGTCTTTCCGATTGGAGAACATGAAAGCTGTGGGAAAACCCTCTCCAAATTCATCTAACACAAGGATTGTTATTAGTTCAAAATCATAAGGGTTTAACCCATGTGTGCTGTCTACACATATGATTTTATTACCAAATTTTTGGAGCAAATCTTTCTGTACATTATTCATCAATATCATACAAAAATCTTCTTTCCTCAAGTTTTGATAATAGGAGGATACTTCATTTTGTTTCTTATAAAAAACTATTGGGTTATGATGTCCTTGTCTCATTTCCTTCACCCATAAATCTACACTTACAGCATCATTAGGATGTCGATAACCATCTTTCAAATGAATATTGAAGGTATTCTTAATATTCTTGACATCATCCTTATTCAGAAGATCATCTCTATTCAAATGTTCCTGCATATTTTCTCGAGTGCTGTCTATAATACTGAAACAAACCCCTTGATTAAATTGCTAATATTTTAAAGTTATAAATGTAAATATCAATAAAAATACTAAGTGCTGTAATTAGAGAAAATTTCTGGGACTTCGTTAGGAATCTATATTTTATTGTTGATTAATTTTTTTTTAGATAATTTGTATATCTCTTTCGAGATTTTGTTATCAGTATCAGTATTGTCAGATATAACCATTGATTAATAAATAAAAATTATCAAAAAATAATGACAGCTGTATTAATCTAATAATTATTATATAAATATACATAAACAATCTTACTGTTGTGTAGACACACCCATCATAAGTTTGGATGCGATTTGTTGTTTAGACAACTTGGAAAGTCTTAGATGCTGAATATCTGCACTGTGACCGTAGTGCCTTTTAAAATAAACCATTGAACATCCTTCTGTGCATTTTGTCAGAATAATTTGACTTGTGCATTTTGAGTTCAACTTTGATGAACCTTGTACTTTAGTTGATCGTTTCAGTTCAGCCTCTGGAACTGATCTAATTCTTCCTAAAAAGATAAAGTGAAAGGCTTTAAATTGAAATAAATTTTTAAATTAGGGAAATAACTACCAGAGCGCACACAATCATAGTAAGTCCTTTCTATTGTTTTAGACCCACACTTCTTTGTTCCAGTGGACTTTTGGTATCTAACATTGTTGTTTTTCTCCTCCAATTGTAGCCATGACAAAAAGTCTAGAATGATAAGAAAAATAAGATAAAGAATAACAGATTGTACAATTATAGGGTCCGGTGAACTATAGGGACACACGAATTTCTTAGTGATTTTGCGAAAAATCGATAGTACTCACCTATTTTGAGGATTATCCGTCGAAAAATTTGCGGGTTATACACAATTTACAGAGAAAAATCCAATAAAAGATTTTTTTTCGTCACTTGAACCATCACTTTTGGACTAAATATTTTATACAAACAACCGTTTAAACGTATCACACTGAACGGGAAAGTGATGAACAACATGTTTTCTCGCTAATAATAACAACATCTCAGTGAGTTTCTTCATAATATTGTTTAAATTACCACTTTTATAAATATATATTAGACAGGCTACAAATTTGTATGAAAACAATTAAATCAAATGACAAATGACATAGAAGCTCTAGCGTAATGTATGACATGGTTGCCAGCTGTAAACGATTACGTGAGAATGATGATATTTTTAAAATATTAATTAATTTATTACATTCGAATTTCATCTTAGAAAGTATTGGATGAGAGGGATGAATGCATTGTAATGCACATCAATCTATTCAAGAAGAGGAAATAAATATAATATTTGGATTCACCCTTCCCCTCCTAGAATAACTTAATGTGGATTACAAATAATTGGAGGCATTTGCCTTCCCCTCAAGATATTCAAGAAGGGGAAGGGAATATAATAATTGGATTCACCCTTCCCCTTCTTGAATAACTTAATGTGGATTACAAAGTATTGGATATCTTTTGAGGGCAAGGCAAAAGCCTTGCCCTCAAAAGATATTCCAGAAGAGGAAGGGAATATAATAATTGGATTTACCCTTCCCCTTCTAGAATAATTAAGTTATTCTAGAAGGGGAAGGGTGAATCCAATTATTATATTCCCTTCCCCTTCTGGAATAACTTGATGTGGATTACAAAGTATTGGATATTTTTTGAGGGGAAGGCTGAATTACAATGATTATATATTTGTTTCCCCTTCTTCAAATACGCAATATAAGGATATCAACATATATAAAATGTGTTTATAATTTCATTTATGTTCTTGGGTTTGTCTTGAATGAATTTAACTAAAAATATAGTCTGATACAATATTTAATTTCGAATCTTAATAGTCATGTAGCATGATTGTCGTCGAGTAGTCGATTACAGCTGGCAACCACGCTATAAAGTATTGTATATGTTTTGTAGGTTGCATATCTGAGTATGCGATTATTATTAAAATTATTTATATCCAAACTGGTTGCCTGTCAAATATATATTTATAAAAGTGGTAATTTAAACAATATTATGAATAATCTAACTGGATTTTTTTCATAGATAGCGAGAACACATGTTGTTGATCACTCTCCTGTACAGTGCGATACAGTTAAACTGTTTTTTGTATAAAATATCGGGCCAAAAAGTGATGGCTCCTAAGTGGAGGAAAAAAATCTTTTATTGGATTTTTCTCTGTAAATTGTGTATAACCCGCAAATTTTTCAACAGATAATCTCCAAAATAGGTGAGTACTATCGATTTTTCACAAAATCAGTTAAAGAATCGTGTGTCCCTATAGTTCACCGGACCCCAATTATATACACCTTCGTGAACAGCAAACTTTTTTTCTTCAATTTCAATCCCAATATTATGTTTCTCATCCAAATGTTTACGTAAATCTGCATTGTATTTGAAAGATATTTCGCAGCCATCTAAACATTTGTATAAACATACATCTTGCTGATATTCCACACTTTTAACTTCACTTTTATTTTTATGCACTTCTCTTACGTGTCTGTTATAAGAACTTTGATTTGCGTAAATCTTATCGCATTCAAAACAAAACACAGCCATCATAAAAATTAAAAAGAAAACTCACAATTAACAAATAACACAAATAAACACTGTCACGGTCAAACAGTATAAACCATAAACTTGTAAGCTTCGTTATCGTGCTGGACGCAGGATTGACTTGAACCATAGAGAAGTTATTGCATTATATTTCTATGACTTGATTCATCAACCGGCAACGTTGGTATGCATTAATAGGGGACTTCGGTCCAAGTTGCCAACCCAAAAAAATGTCAAATTTTTCTACCACTGGGGAAAGATTATTCCAGGACGGTTTTGTTATGTAAAGATTCGTATTATTAATAAATATTTGTAAACGGAGCCTCGACTCTTCAAATCAGGTTATTTGATGTACATATTGATATTTGTAAAAGTCTATTCTGATTGGCTGAAAGTTGTGTTGGAGCACCTGACCTCACGTCAATAATGTCACGTGCCAGAACAGCCGCCACCAAATGCGCCATCCATCTTTGATTGTTTGTTTGTGCTTGGTGTATGTATCGTTGTGCTATTTTTGAAGTTATTTTTATCTGTGTTATTTTTTGTGTTTATAGACTATTTAATTAGGATCACCACTTTTTCTGCTGTGAGGTAAGGATTGTAAACACATTTTATGTATTTTGTTTATTGAAATATATTTTTTTCCTTTTATAGCATTTCAACTTGTCGACCAGAGGATATTCCTGTTGCCGTAAAGTGTGAATAAATATATTTGTTTCGAAAAACATCTATCATGACCAGGTGCTCCTACAAAAATTGTAAGAGTGATTCAAGAAAAAATAAAAAAATCAAGTTTCGCACGTTTCCAAAAAGAAACAACTTGTTAAAATGCCTCAAATGAATAAAACTGTGTGGTAATGAAAAATTAACTCCAGAAAGTATTGATAAAAATACGTATATATGCAGTAAGCACTTTTCTGGAAAATTCACCTATAAATCAAATCCTAACCCCTTTTCGCAAGTACAGGTCAACTCTGATGAAGATAGTTTTGACACAGGTGCCTCGACCAGCTCCAACCAGGACTCGGCCAGTATCTCCCCAGATAATCCCGAAACAGATGTTGGAACTAGTTTTAAAAATGTAGCCACTTGGACTGGTGGAAGAATTGATTCCATATTTTCATATGCTAATCTTGTGGGAATTGAGAAACGATTCAAATATTTAATAGGCTTACTCCCACTTCAGTTTGATGCATTATACAATTTTTTGGACCCTTCTGTGATGGACAAACTGAATTATTATCATAAATATGAAAATAAAAAATATAGATATAATATAAATAAGTGCAGCCTATCGAACCGAGATAGATTGTGTTTAACATTAATCAGACTAAGGCGTGGTTTTACACTGGATGATATTTCCTATTTATCTAATTTAAGTAGGAACAACATTTCTGTTATATTTTATACTTGGATACAATTCATGTACTATCAGATATCAAGCATTAGAGAGAATATGTTTCAGGCTGGTAGACAAATGAAAAACAAACCATATTGTTTTAAAAATTTTGAAGGTGACTCCATTACCATCATTATCGATTGCACAGAAATAGCAATGCAAATGCCATCAAATTTTCGTCAACAAGGCAATACATTCTCCAGCTACAAACATTCAAATACAGTGAAATTTCTATTGGGGATATGTCCATCTGGAGCAATTATATATGTCAGTGAAGGATTTGAGGGATCAATTTCAGACAAGGAGATTTTTGAAAAAAGTGACATCACAAAATTTTTGAAAGAAGGAGATGTAGTAATGGCAGATCGTGGTTTTTTTGATCCAAGATATATGTGATCTAATGAAAATAAAATTATATACACCACCACTATTAGCAAAAAGGAAAAGATTAACAGGGGAAGAGGAGCTGATAACAAAAAAAATTGCTAAAGCCAGGATACATGTTGAAAGAGCAATAGGTAGAATTAAATCCTACAGAATTCTTTCAAAGAAGTGTCCCATTCTCTTGAATCCTATCTTGTCCAACATATTCAGTGTCGTTTCATTTCTGGTGAATTTCGAAGAACAATTAGTAAAATGATATTATATTTATACTAAAATGATTTGAGAATACAATGTATGTCTTCTAAACACTGTATATTATGTTTTATTATATGCTACTTAAATGTATTTTAATAAATAAAATGAACTTGCTTTCTATTGAATACTTTATTTTAAAACCAAAAATCCATCAAGACAAGAGGACAAAATTAAACAAACATACATAATAAATATTTAATGTAAAAAAAACAGAACAATATATAATACAGCTAATTTAACTAGATTTATTGATATAATTCAATTAAATTAAATATAAATTTATCTATCTACTTGTAACTAAACATTGAATACAAACAAAAAGGAAAAAATAAATGTTAATTCATATTTAAACAAACTGGAGGTAAATCTCTAATTGCTCTCATTGCAAATAGTTCTGGAACATACATATTTAAATAAAAATCAGTAGCGTTTTCTATTATAGCAGCAACAATCTGTGGATACTGATTTTTATTTATTGGAATAGCCAACATATCTGCTGGACTCCAAACTATCAGCATGCATAAATATTTTTCAAATATTATGAGTGACATAATTATTTGATAGAGATAAGGGTGAGTTTCTTTAATAAAAATTTTGTTACCCTTTTTTTGTTAAAAAGAAATTATTCAATTGGGTTTTTGAGAGATAATTGTCGAAGTCAAGAATACTTTTACAATTTTCTAATATTTTGGGGCATTTTATTTCGATTAAATATTCTATAGAATCCCCAGCCATCACAACTCCATCTGGACTTGTTGCAAAATAAGGAAATTTCTTATTGTACATAAGTCCAGTTTCAGTCACTACTTCATTATTTTTAAGAAGTGATTGTGAAAACCTTCTCCTAGCTACTTCTTCATTTTTTTTTCCATATGCCATGGCTACCGTTGTTACTGGTTTGGTAACCATCCATAGGTTTTTTAATAAAAAGTTTTTCTTCGCAGAGTCTGATTTCAACTGAGTTGTTACAATCTTTGCATTTGAAGATGTGATAAAAAATGATCTACATTTCAACCAACCTTCTGATCCTTGTGGATAGGTTCCAGGAACCTCAAATAAAGTTTTTTCAGCATTTTGCTTTTCCATAAAAGAAGCCATGTTTGCAATAAATTGACTTGTTTGGATCTGTAGTATCTCTAGTTCGTTTTGAGAATATTCAAAATTGTTGTACGTTAATTGAAAGATTGATTGAAACATAGAATTCACATTCTCCACTTTTTGTAGATCAGTAACAAAACAGTTGATATCAAATTCTTTTTCATATCCAATTGGTCTTGGATCAAAGTAACCCCTGTTCTTCGGTTTAAACCTCTTTATTGGATAGTTAACTGCTTTAATGGCAGATGGGTTGCGTTTTTTTGATCCTATACCCCACTGGCGTGGGATACTGGTTGATGATAATTTGGAATACCCATATTTTTGGGTATACTCCCAAATAAAAATTAGGCATGCAGTTACATGGCTGCATTTACCTAAAGCCGACTGCTTACACTCACAAATACCCTTAATAACGGCTCCAGATGTTTTGTTTAAAATAACTTTAACGTTGTACTGTAAAGTCTTTTGGAAAGAAGAGAGACATTTGCATTTACA
This sequence comes from Galerucella tenella, assembly GCA_910591685.1. NCBI lineage: Eukaryota > Metazoa > Arthropoda > Insecta > Coleoptera > Chrysomelidae > Galerucella > Galerucella tenella. Next base: position 25,204 of record CAJUYH010004965.1, on the reverse strand, counting down.
AAAATAAAAAATTTTTTGTTGACCATCTTCTATGAGGCTTATATGCTCACTATTGACATATTGATGGCCCCTTCGAAATGGTTTGACAGTTGTCGTGGATTGGTCTTCTGCTAGCAATGTTGTCTCTGGGTCCTCGTCTCCAACATCAGCACCAACTATATAAGTGTAAATGTGGCCCTTATTGAAATATTGGGGGATGTCACAACTTGGAAACTTTCCCCAACTGATATTATCAAAAATATCAGGCTCAGAGCTGGTGCTAGGTCCTTGGTGGATGTTGCGTTTAGCATCATACCATTTCCCTCCATCTATGCCAATGAATATTTTATCTTCATTGCCTGCCTCAATGCAATTTTTTATTCTGAAAATAAAGAGTATGTAAGTACTTGTTTATAGAATAAACATGGTTCATAAATAACTATTAAGATGCAAAAAATGTCAATCAAGTACTGGGTTTAGTATGAACATTAAGTACTTATATGTTTCTTTAGGTTTGTAGTTTGTTTGAAAAATTCTTGCAAGCTCCTTAAAATATAATGCTCTACCTTATGATAAGTTCTCCTTTGGATCCAGTTTTTTTTAATCCTCTGCATTCTAACCAGCGTTGTAATTTTAGAACAGAGTAATTTTCCAAGGGAAGTTGATCCGATAATACAGCGCCAGGAACATCATCTGGACGCAAAGTCGTCATGTTGAAATGCTATAAAACGAGAAAAATTTATTTCAATAAACAAAATACATAAAATGTGTTTACAATCCTTATCTCACAGCAGAAAAAGTGGTGATCCTAATTAAATAGTCTATAAACACAAAAAATAACACAGATAAAAATAACTTCAAAAATAGCACAACGATACATACACCAAGCACAAACAAACAATCAAAGATGGATGGCGCATTTGGTGGCGGCTGTTCTGGCACGTGACATTATTGACGTGAGGTCAGGTGCTCCAACACAACTTTCAGCCAATCAGAATAGACTTTTACAAATATCAATATGTACATCAAATAACCTGATTTGAAGAGTCGAGGCTCCGTTTACAAATATTTATTAATAATACGAATCTTTACATAACAAAACCGTCCTGGAATAATCTTTCCCCAGTGGTAGAAAAATTTGACATTTTTTTGGGTTGGCAACTTGGACCGAAGTCCCCTATTACCGCCTCCTTGTTTATTCTAGTCGGAAGCATGTCATGTGTCATTTTACATTCAACCTTCCACGTCAGTATTGCCAACTCTGTTGTTGTCGATATCCCTAACAACCCCTTTTCTTTGTAATTTGAAATCTTTGAATTTAGAGGGTGTTTTAACAAGTCGTCCACATTTAGTTCTTGTTTGGGGTTTTGTCTCGTTCCTTTCATTTTCTTCTTTGGGAGGCTCTCCTGGATGGTCAATCATGGGAGCTTCTGTCGGTTCAATGGTAGGTTTGTCTAGTTCGGTTGTTTATTTACTCTTTTCTTTGTCAGATTTTTCCATTTGATCGTCATTTTTAGTAGGTCTGATCCACTGTCTATTCCTTCTGTATTGTTTGCCGTTCATTTCTATGTCGTAGGATCTGTCAGAATGTTGATGTGTTATCCTTCCTTTGTTCCATGTATTATTTGTATGATTTGGTGCTGGTTTGACTCTTACTTCCTGTCCAATCTCCATTGGTGGTAAGTTTTTGGCAGTCTTGTCATAATAATTGCTTGCTTGCAAACAAGCCTTATAGGTTTCGCAAGTGTATGTATTTATTTATTTCGCATAACGTCGTTTTGTTTATCTTATGTATTTATGTATTTTTTTGAATTATGTGTAAATAAATAAATTATTATTATTATAATGTTTACTTACTTTTCGTCTGTGTTCTATGAGTTGTGGAATGTCTTCTACTTATTTTCTCTTGACAACGGTAGCTGGAACGCTACCGAAACGTTGAAATAAAGAATTTAAAAATATTGTGGTTTAATTTCCCAAGAAATTAAAAAAAGAATGAATAATATACCACAAGGAAGAAGATATTCTTTGATTGTGTTTGGTCGTAGTAGCTTGCCATTGGTTGGGATGTTAGTTCTGGTGCGCCGCCTGGACATGAGTCGTTGTGCTGGGCTGTAATCAATGTCATTAGTTGGTATGTTTCTCCATTTTAGGATGTTTAACCATATGTCTCCATTTTCTTTTTTTGTTTTCTTCAGGATGTTTTTTGCTATTTTTACTGCAGACTCTGCTTTTCCATTACTTTGGCTGTGATATGGAGATGAGGTAATATGTTTGAAATTCCATTCTTTGCTGAATATTTGAAATTCTTGATTTGTAAAAATTCTTGCATTGTCTAATATGGAAGTTTGAGGAATTCCATGTGTGGCAAAATGTCTTTTGCACTTTTGAATTATTGTGGTTGTGTCCGGTTTTCTTAAAAGATCTATTTCAAAGAAATCCGAGTAGTAATCAACTAAGATTAGGTACTGTTTATCTTAAAATTGAAATGTGTCAGCAGCAATCTTTTCAAATGGTAGTATCGGTATTTCATGTGATTGCATGCTCATCTTCTGTTGATTTGGAGGTGTTTCACTGCAGATTTCACAATTTCGAATAAGATTTTTAATGTCATTGTTCATGTTCGGCCAAAATATTGTGTCTTTAGCCCATCTTGAAGTCGAGTTTATGCCCATGTGAAGTGAATGTAGGTTTTTTAGCAAGTTTGTTCTTAAGCTTGTGGGTATTAGCATTCTATCTTCTCTGTATATAAGTCCATCTTGAATAGTCAATTCATCTCTGTGTTTCCAGTATACTTGCAGTTTTTCTGTGACTTGTTCTTTTCTTTCTGGCCATCCCGTTGTTAACGTTGTTTTCAGTAGAATATACTCTTCATCTACGAGTGCCGTTACTTTTATTTTTTTAAGCTCGTCTACCTGCAGGTTGGTTTCTTCGCACAAGTTAATCTTTTCTATTTCTTCATAAATTATGTTGTTGTTGATACTACGTCCATGTGTTTTTCATCTATGATTTGATTTTTTCCTTTTTCTGTTTTCAGTGCTCTGCTTAAGATGTCTGCTATTACCATTTCTGTGCCTTTCTTGTATTTAACATTGATGTTAAATTTTTGGAGTCTTAGTAGCATTCTTTGTAGTCTCTTTGGTGCTGAAGCTATTGGTCTTTTAAAAATGACTTGTAGTGGTTTATGGTCATTTTCAATTGTTATATTCGCCTTTCCAATTATGTAGG
>CAJUYH010004965.1:0-21897 GCA_910591685.1 Galerucella tenella | reverse complement strand
ATTTTTGACCGAGTTATGGAAGAATTTGTCCGCCGGTTTACAAGTTAATTTTATAGACGGTAGCATTTATAGAGGTAGTGCAGCTGCGTAAGCGAGGGGACGTTTGGATGCGATTATCTCGAAAAATATTGCATTTTGGAAAAAAATTATAGGGACCATTTTTGTAGACAATATCAACGACCTTCACTTTTTACCTGAACAAAAATTTTCCAAATTACATATTTCGGGAGATAATGGTGGGAAACCGTTTTTTGGGGGGCTTAGAGGTCATTTTGGACCCTTAGCCAAGGCGCAATCTTGGAGAACTTTTCTTCCCTTTGAAGTACCTGTCAAGACCTACAAATCAAGCCAAAAAAAAATTATTGGACAAATATATTGATAGGTTTTCCCCTTCAGTTACTGGACTATAACGATATTTTCATGTGTTTTTCCGTGGACATGCAAACTTCACAACTATATACCGGGCACAGACCAAAAATCTTTGAAAAGTTGACAAAAAATGTACAGAAATTTCATTTTTTTTTTGTTTTTGACAAACTTTCTCAAAACAATTTATTTTAAATTTCAATTTACCATTGCCGTACATATAAAACTTTTGTAAAGGAATTAATTTAATTGTAAAAATTGCAATAACATAGGCGTGCAATAAAATATTTTAAAGAGGCTTACCTATTATTTGTGTTTTCACTTTTGTCGGCAGTATATTTTTTTCACTTCCTCTACGAGATAAAAATTTCATGAGCGTAGGATGAATATTTTATAAGGGATTCAAATATTTGTAAAACTTTCTATACCATGGGCGTGCGATAAAGTTTTTAGAGGGGGTTAAATTATTTGTTTTCTCACATTTTTTTCCAAAACATACTAACTAAAAACGCAGATTTTGACAAAAATAAATTAAAAATAAAAGGATACTATTATTAATGGGTCAACCCTTTCGAATATAGGTTCAAGCACCTTTTATACCTGTACGAAATCAAACCAGGTCATTTAACCCGCCTTACTTCTTACATGCGCGTGAAATCTGGACCAGCTGTTTGTGTATGTATCGATCCCCCGGCACAAACTGAGAACATTTAAAATCAAAACAATCGCGTTCTAAATTTGGAGTTTCAATTTTTGATAATATTCAAAATTTACAATAATATGTTCAAGTGCTAAGTGATACTGAAATTATTCAACGTAAATGAGTATATGGAGGAAAAAAGTAAGATCTAGGTGTATTTGAATGTGCTAAAAGGTCCTTATTGTGAAAATGGTAGAGATGTTTCAAGTAATTTTTTTATCTATTTCTCAAATTATAGTAGTAGAAAGATAAATCAGTTTATGTGTTTTAAATAAGAATAAGAAAAATTTAATAATTTGTTCTATATATTGGTTTATTATTTTGTAAAAATATTTTCAATTAAGTTGCTATATTTATCAAAATTTAAACACACCTACATTTTTCAGAAAAATATTCACACACTTAAAGCTATGTTTGGTTTTAATATATTTATGGTTGTAGAAACTGAAAATGTTTATAGCTGGAATTAATTTTTTATATTTTTGCTAATAGATATATCATCATTATGTAAGTAGTTTTTAATGGGATATAAACTACAAAATATTTTTCCACTACTAGCTGTGAAGTTGACAATTATTGCTTCTTTTAGCCAACTGAAAAGTTGAATTTCTCTATTAGTGGTTAATAATTTTCTATTATTAACCTAGGTCAGTAATGGAAAAATTCAAATATTTTGAGAATTCAGGGATATTAGTTCAACATAATTTTGTATACCCAGGAGATTGTCTTTAACATATTTGCTGCTTGAAATTACCTAAGATAAAGTTATTTAAATAAAAATGCCACTCAAAATTCGCGCTCAAAAAAATGACTGATGACATAACGAGTACGTTCGTAATATATCGAAAACTGACAGTGTACTTGTCAGTCAGACGACAGGAAAAACGCTTCTCGTGGTGCGTCTGTGAATTATTTTTAATTTGTGTCTTAAATCTGTCTATAGTTCATTTAATAACCAGGAGGAGTAATTTGAAAAGCCTCACTCACACCACTAAAAGTTACCAGATTAGTTACTAAAGGGTGAGTTCCGAAAAAGTAGTCAATAGTCGTGTTCCAGATCTATTAAATATGCCTTTATTGATGAAGAAATCACCCACGCATAGTCATAAGTATTATTTAGATGTTCAATGTTTATACCTAAGCTTTAAACAGACGGGTATTCTGTCACATGTAAAACTTTTTCCTGTTTCGAATTTGAAATTTTCAATTCAAACTGAAAGATTAGGACATACACATTACTCTAATATGGCTGTATTTAATTAGCAAATAACTGAATGCAATAAAAAGGAAGTCAATAAGTTAATTTTTGAAAATATTCTATAATTTTCACTATACTTTCACTTTTCAATTACTTATGAGATACTCTCTCCATGGTAATCTTCCTTTTTTTGCTTTCAAAAACCAATTTTCTAACAAAAACCATTTTTTTCTATATCGTTTCGAATCTTCGATAGCTTATAACCTACATAGACAGATACTGTCATGTTCTACTTTTGTCGATATCTTTTCAAATGTGGAAAAATACAATACATTTAATCCTTCTAAGGATTACACAATTGAATTGAATTTGTTCCAAAGCTTGCAAAATTTTATCCAGTATAGATAATTTTTTGTTCTTCCAACAGCATTTTTAATTCACTTATCACTATTTTTTTAAAGTCCTGGTATTCCAGCAATATTTTTGGCACTGTATTTTGTACCTTAGTATGATGAAGTAACAAGAGCGGATATGCAATGACAAAATTAGGTATATTTATCTGTCAGAACTATCAAAAATGGAAATTATCAGCTGATGTCTATGCCAAAGAGTGTTGTGTGAAACTGGGCGGAACTGACCAATCAGAGGTCTACAGAATTGCCAACTTAAATTCAAATTACTCCTCCTGGTTTTTAAATAGGGTTATAGCAGTGGAAAAATGGTATAATATACTATTAATGATATTGAGTTAACTGTATAATATGATATAATAATGAAGTTTTAAAAAGTTATGCTTGCTGATCTAATATTATTATTCAGAGATAAAAATTCCAATTATAAAACGCCATTCACCTTCAAACATGTTCAAAAACGATGAATAATTTTTGTATCACTTTGCCTTAGATCCTCTCAAAACTGATGAAGAACAAAACACTTGAATTAATACTGATTTAATTTTGACAACAAAAAGAACTAACATCTATCAGCGTGGCTCTGACATTGCTCAAAAACTTCTTCAATTTTCTCATCGAGAAAATGTCGTACAAAGCCACAAATGGTATTAAACTCACCAAGAGTGACTCTGCTCAATGGAAAACAGCATCCCTTTTGGACACTACTGTTAAACTAGCTGGTGAAGAAGCCAAAGATCGATTATATGAACCGAAACACAAGAAAAAGTTAGTTAGGGTTCTGACCGTTGTGGCTTATGTGTTCTTCGTTTCTTTAGCTGCTATTATGTTAAGTTTGTACTACGTATTTATATGGAACGGTGATCAGAAAATGGCTGCTAAATATGTAACTAGCGCACCAACCGCACAGATGTATTACGCGCAAAACTGTAAAAATATCATAGCAGGTGAGATATTAACAGTAACTCTTGTACGTATATAGGGTGAGTCGGTTTAAGAGATTACAAGTATAGTATATTTATTATTTTCTCACATAAGTTAGGTTGTATGTATGTATGTATTTCAGGGTGACATTAACTGAGACCTAGAAGATCTATCATGCCCTCTTACTTCTACTTAGTTTCTGAGGAGAGTCTTAAAAACTAGTAGCTCCTTTAGTCCTATTTCCCGGAGGAATTTTAGGATGTCTACAGGCTTCAACTTAGGTAAATGTTCCTCTTCCATCCAGTAATCTCCCAGGTGAGGTGCTTTAGGATTATGAAGTGCTGGAATCCATAGTAAGGTGACTATATTGTTCTCGCCTAGTTCATTGAGTTTCTCTAGGCATTCCCACACCATTTTGGAACTGATTACACAAGAGCTCAGTGCTTTAATGTCTGCTTGACTATCCGACATTATGATAATCCTTTGTCTTCTGTATCCTTTATCAATATTGAACTGGGCGCACTTTCTTTTGGCGTGGACTTCCGCTTGAAAGATACTTGGGTTTTTTCCCAAGCTTTCAGACCCGAACACTCCTATCCCAGTTCCTTCTATTGCTTTTGAGCCGTTTGTGTACCATTGAATGGCATTCTTTCCAAGTCTGGTAATGGTATTTGGATCCCATTCCTTCTTGTTGCTTAATTCCGTCTTGTGGCATGTCCCAGGTTGTCTGATTTTTAAGAAGTGAGGAGGTGGTTTTTTTAATGATTCTCTCTCTACTTAGTCTTATCTTGTTCTTTCTGCAACGCTTTCCACCACCATATGTAGAGGGGTGAAGTTGAGAATCACCATGGCTGGCGTTGGGCATGTTCTCATTGCTCCTGTAATGCATATACCGGCTAGTCTCTGAATTTTGGAGAGGTTTTCTCTCGTCGTCAATAGGCTAGTTCTACTACTCCACGCAATGGCTCCATAAGTGATGATTGGTCTCACTATGGCAGTGTACATCCAGCTTAGGATTTTTGGGTTACAACGCCAGTTTTTTCCTGCCAGATTTTTGCACACCATTAGAGCCATTTTTGCCTTGTATGTAATAAGTTAGGTTAGGTTTGAACTCGATCACAACTGGCAACGTTGGAAGATGCTAGTCCACAACCATATATCCTCTTCTGATACACTTTTTTTAAATGATATGTTATTTTCAGATATGCAGCAACAAATCACAGCTCTTGAAATAGATGATGAGAGTCTATCACTACCAACACGTTCCGAGATCAATACTACAACGACCACAATAAGTTGGCCAGATGATTATAACGATAGTTTGGAAGATTTTAAAAAATCCATGCTTATAAAAAAATTATTGGATAAAGACAGATATGAGGATAATTATTAGGAACTGTTCGGTTGAATAAATAGTCATATAATTGACTATAATAGTAATAGGGCATGTCTACCAACTTACAAGTTGACATTAATGATGACAGTTGCTCTGAGGACAAACAATTATTTGAATGGATTTAATGATCTAAATCAAAAGAACTGAACCACGTGTTGAACAGAAAATACGCTTGTTTATCTTAGGGCGACTGTCAGATGACGTAACGCGTAATTATTTAGCGTGGACGTGTTTTATTTTTGATTGTAGGGGAAGTGTGCCTTAGACGGCCCCCTGCCTATGATGGCCCACAGCTTGTATTTTTGAAAATCGCGCGCTTGTCGCTCAACTGACATATAAGGCCTGTGCAACAAGTTGTTTTCTCAGTTGGCATCGACTTTCGTACGTGTGCAGGTGGTTGGGACGAAGCGATAAAATAAAATCAATTTCGGTAAGTCTTGATCTAAAATTTTGTGTAGGATATGTACAAAAAATATATATTTCAGAAGATTAGCAAAGGAACGCCATTCATGTGTAGAGTAGTTGTGCCTGTTGTCTTTCGTTTGCTGCATTCAGTTTTGAGTTGAAGTGAATAATGAATAAATTAGAAGCTTTTAAGTATATATATGCTTATAAGCCTATGATGGACCCTACAGTGTCGTCCTTTGATAGACCCTTCCACTCCGGGGTCCATCATTGGAATACAAAGTGCATTATCAACAACCTTTCCACTCTAGGCATTAGGTACATTATTTTTAATATTTATAGGAATGGCTACCCAGAAACGGCAACAATGGGAGGAACGTGATATGCAGCAAGCCTTGCATAGTATTGAGAATAAAAGCATGGGATTCAAATTAGCAGCCAAAACTTTCAATGTTCCGAAATCAACACTTCGAAGACGCCATGCTAAACAACAAGGAAGTTCCAAAGGTGATTTAGGAGGTCGAAGAACAACGTTCTCTGCACAAGTGGAAAAAGAATTGGTTGCCCATATTATTGACTTGGAAACACGATTTTTCGGCCTAACCAGTAAGGAATTGCGTGAACTTGTATTTGAAGTTGCCGAAAAAAATAAAATCAAACATTCCATCAATTGCGAAACCAAAATGGCAGGATGGAAATGGATTAGAGGCTTTCTTAGGCGTAATCCACAGTTGAGTTTAAGAACTCCAGAAAGCACATCGTTGGCCAGAGCCCAGGCTTTTAATAAACCCAACATACGCGCCTATTTTATTGCGTTGAGTGAGATTTTAGACAAATACAATTTTTCGCCAGAGAACATATATAATATGGACGAGTCAGGTTTAACGACGGTGCAAAAGAGGTCTCAAAAAATTTATGCGGCCAAGGGTCGTAAACAAGTGGGTGCTCTCAGCAGCTCTGAGCGTGGACAACATGTAACTGTTGTTTGTGCCATGAATGCTATTGGAACATATGTACCTCCCGCACTCATATTTCCTCGACAAAGGTTGAAAGAGGAACTTATGAATGGTGCGCCTCCTGGAAGCATATCTTTTGCCCAAGAAAAAGGTTGGATGACCTCAGATATTTTTTATAAATGGCTGCAACATTTCTTAATGTATACGAAGGCTTCCAACGATAACAAGGTTTTATTACTGCTAGACGGACATAGTAGTCACAAAGGACTTGAAGCTCTGGAGTTTGCCAAATCGAATGGTATCATCATCTTTTGTTTTCCGGCTCATTGTAGTCACCATGTTCAACCTTTAGACGTTGGTTTCTTCCGGCCACTTCATACTTATTACGGGCAAGAAATTCAATTGTGGTTGCGCCAAAACCCGGGAAAAGCGGTGACACCTTTTAACATTGCAAATTTATTGAACCAAGCTTATTTAAAAAGTGCAATTCCTTCGAACGCTATAAATGCCTTCAAGAAAACTGGAATACATCCTTTCAATCCAGATATATTTGAGGATTGGATGTTTTCACCGTCATTGACCACCGATAAGCAATTTCTGGACCACCAACGCCAGGAACTAGAAAATCACGCGCGACAAGCAGAAGCTGACCGTCAATCAGGACAATCTAATCATAGCTCATCACATCATTTAGACAGTGGTGAGCAACCAGGGCCATCCAATCGTAATTTATCATCGGTCCTCGATATTTCCATTGAAGAAATTTGTCCTCCTCCTTCAGCTTCAGTGGTTGACGCCCCAAAAAGAGGAAGAAAACGTGGAAAAACGGGATTTTTAAACTCGACACCAGAAATTGAATCGATGAAGGAAGCGATACTGGAAAAAGAAAAAAAAAATAAGAAAACAACGTACCCGACAGGTGAAAAAAAAGTTTTCCCTCCAAGTCCACCACTGAACGTAGCCACAGCGGAAAGAAAATCGCAACTGAGGAAACAACGTGAAAGGCAAGTGAAAAGAAATATTCAAATTCAAGATAGTTCCGATGATGAAGATATTTTTTTTGAATTTATGGAGCAAAGTGACTCTGACGATGTTTCTTGCATATATTGCAACGAACTTTTTTCCCATTCTCGATCCAGAGAAAAATGGATCCGTTGCCAAGAATGCAACTCTTGGTGTCATACTGAATGTGCTGGAATTGATGAACGGCGCAAACATTTCGTGTGTGAATTGTGTTTCTAAGAATAGTATTTCTGTTGTGATTTGAAACCAAAGAATCGATTTTTAGTTCAGTTTTTGTGATATTTTTTTATTTATTTGTTCAGTTATTTATTATTTTGTTGTTTTGACATAATTATTGTTAACAAAATCACTTATTTCTGAATTATAAATTGAAAACATTTAATAATACTATTTTTGTTTGTACATATAGTGATCGATCCATCATAGGAACACTAAGGGGGTCATCATATGCACATACGTGCCTATGATGGGCCATTTCAAATATTTTCAAAAAACCATTCTATTTGAACATGTATATTTTTTAACTGAAAAAATAGTGATCAACCTAAACTTAATCAAATATAGAACATATACATATTCATTAGCATGAAATACATGCATAAATAAAGAAGTTATATGACAATATCCTTAAGGAGTCCAACATGGGCACACTTCCCCTATACTTTTTTCGGGCCGAGATGGGAAACTCATTTTCGAATGGGTCCTTAACCAGTACCCAGACAGTGTTGGACTCTTCCCCCCACGGGAATGCATACCAACCAAACCCACCTCAAACTCACGTTACTCTCGCCTTGGAATCACTACCCTAGCATACTTCAAGACGGGCGGCGGTCCCTCACACACTCTCAGTCATCTCCCTTCTATCACTCCTACCTCTCACATGCCATGTCGAGTCCTTCTTTCCCTAATCATGCTCTCCACTACGCCAATTATCTCCATCCATTCCTCCTCGCTCCTCAACATAATCTCCACCATATTTTCCCAATACACCGCCTCTCCCAGTTTATTTTCCAACTTCTTCGTTCTTCCAACATCTAAACACATGTCCTACTTCATCCTCCACTTCACATCTCTCGCACATTCCAGTTTCTCTTTTCCCAATCTTGAGGAGGTAACCTACTCTCGACCCATGTCCTGCGAGCACCTGCGTCAAGAAGTAGTTCACCTCCCCGAATTTCCGGTCCACCCAATATCTCCTGCTCCCTTCAGCGTGCCCTCATACTCATCCCACCATCTCTCCATTTCCTCATCCATCCATACCTGTACTTCATCTCTGGTCGCACCCCTCCATCGTTTCTGTCTGGCTGATTGTATACTTTGGCGCAACATCTACCACACGATGATAGTTGCGTGGATTCGATACAGTTTCATATAATTATTAACAATGACTTTTGTTTATTGTAATTTCACCGAAACACCCGTTTATGGCTTGTAAATCGTTCTGCGATTGCGCTACTGACTCTACGCCACTCCCTGTCACATTAGCGGACCATTCTGAAGTTTGTCCTTAGAATATTCACACGGAGTATTTTTTAAATAAAACACTGATAACACTCTATTATTATTTAATATAATAAAAATGGGCGTGGCGTCTCTTGACTATTATCCGGTAAACGATATCTTTTCTTGGTTTTCTTTACAACATTCTTCATTTTTTTCAGTAGATTTAAACTAATAGTCGTTCCGGAATAATATATGATGTTTATAGAATAAGAATAGACTGTTTATACATTACCATTAGTAATAACAAATAAATTGTTTTATTGTCTTTTATTTTTACGTTCAGATTTACAATAATAAATATTAGGAAATTCGCTTTTTGTGTTTGATTTATCACATTTATACTTGAGACTACTGAAAATTATTTTTTCCGTCGACCGTGTACTAACATACAGTATACGAAAACTCTTTCGAGTCCATATCATTTATACAAGTACAACAAGGAAAATATGAGAAAAACTGCTTGAAAGAAAGAGAAGAATAATTGTGGGCGTATCTAGTTCATACATTCAGCTCTCGTCATTCTTTCAGCCTCGGATGAACTAGATACGCCCACATGGGCGGAGTAGAATTCGATGAGACCTCTGGCGGAGAAAATTGTAACTAGCGCAACGAGTAAAATAATTCGTTTTGCATTGTTTTTGTATTATATTCAAGTCAACGTAATTACCGTAAATTCGTACTTTATTTGTTTAATTTTGTATCAGTGACAAGTTTAAAACTGTGTTTTTCTATTTAACTCAACTGTCATCATTTCAGAGGTAATATTCTTATATAATCAGAGATATTATGGAAGAGGTTATGTTATTCTATTTTTTGTTTTCATTGCAGATCAAAGAGAAAATAAGTCGGTATTAAAGATTAAAAATATTACTCAATACAAACCTACCTTCCCTGCAACTTTTGTAGATATAATTGTATCAGAAATAAAATAAAAACACGAAATCAGACCTAAAAACTGAACAGTTAATTAAACGCTTGTTGTACTTTTCACTCAATACAAACCTACCTTCCCTGCAACTTTTGTGGATATAATTATACCAAAAATAAAATAAAAACACGAAATCAGACCTAAAACTAAACAGTTAAGTACTTTTCACAAATATCAACCATACCTATTACTCAAAAAATAAAATTATTAGGAGTCAAAATTTAGTTTAACAACACAAAATACTAAGCACAATAAAAAAGCAAAAGTTTTACAAAACACACACTGAAAATAACTAAAACAGCAAAATAAAACCACTTAAATATCAAAGGGCTTATACGGCAGCTGATTTGTTTTACTCGTTGCTAAGATGACATTGACATTTCAGAGCGCCATCTATTGAATTCTACTTTTCCCAATTATTCTTCTCTCTCTTTCAAGCAGTTTTTCTCATAATTTCCTTGTCGTACTTGTGTAAATGGAATGGACTCGAAAGAGTTTTCGCATACTGTATGCTAATAACGTTCTCAAAATCATACATTTATGACCCCCCATTAATACATGATTTACGATTTTCTGCAGGCAACCCAACGCACATCTTATACATTACCTACATTTATATTGACAGTTATCGGTGGTGTAGGCAACCAATCATACAATAACGTCATCAAAAAATGAATAGTATAGAATACTTATAGCTTTTGACTTACATATCGTTTTTATTTCATTATTCTACAATATTATATTATTAGTGTTGAAACAATGAAACATCCAAAATATAAGATGTAAGTAAAGTGTAAGAAAAACGAACTGGCGATGTTCTCTGTGACATTTCAATGTTATTATTTATTTTTGACAGTACTTACCTATGAAACAAATAGGTACATATTTTTAGTTTTTAAATATTGTGAAAAACGAACACAACTTATACAGTCGACGAAAAAGCTTTGTAACTAACACGATTGTTAATGGCCCCCATTAATACACTTTTTGGTTAAATAACTATGAAGTTTCCCATTCCACCGATAGAGAGCGTAGTTAACAATAAACCACATATTCATTAGTTTTTATTTATTTATTCACAATTTACAAAAATAAAATTCATTCTAAAGTAGGTAACTAATTACCGCCTGTGACCATCATGTGAACTTTCCTGTCAGACTGCAGCATTTTACCGCCTTTTTCCGTTCCTACAATAGCTGATAATTGATAAATGTCATATTTTGAATACATAACGGAAACTGTCATATTTGATAAGCCACTAGTTTTCTTATTCAAATTAGTTTCTTGCATTAAATTACACATTTCGTAGTAAAAATTAGGAAAAGTGGGTAGTTGATAGAATACAATATGTTTAATTCCTTTGATTTTTTTTCGATTGAAGAAATGAAATCGTTCTGTGTATAGTAGAAAATGTGCGTCACCATGATAGAACATGTCTCTTGCACGAGCTACTTTTCCATCCTAAAATTACAAAGAAAAACACAATTTGAATAGAAATAGACAATCTATATTCAACATCAATAATTCAACAATAATAAAAAAATAATAAAAAAAATAGAAAATAAGAAAAAAAATGTAAGAAAAAAAAAAGAATTGAATTCTAAAATGTAGATAAAAAAATGTATCATAGTAGAATAGGTATAAGATTTAATTTTAAAAAATATGTACTTCCTTGAGCAAAATGTTAAGCTGGCGATTGGACATAGTATCCGCAGCCAGGGTAAACCAAATCACACACACACACACATATATTTAACATTATAATTTTTGGTTGTTTACTTACCTTAGAATATTCACAAATTTGCACAAAACCAATATCTTCCTTCTTGAAATAATTCCTAACTCGCACGAAATCAAAATAGCTTGGGATATATATTAAAGTATGTTTCATAAGACTTTCTTTTTGTTGTGGTAAAATCTTGTTGACGAAAAAATCAAATCGGGCATCGATAGCATCGGCGGCGTTCTGACAGTCGAATCTTTGAAAAACATGTGGAATTTGAACTACTACATGACTGATACAACCAAGCTCAATAGGGTTGACTACTTTTACTTTTCCTGCGTAGTTGTGACATTTTTTGTTGAAAATCGCGTTGATTTCTGGTAAATTATTAGAAGAAAAGATTAGCGTTTGCCGGTAGTATTTGGCCCAGCCATTCAAACTCCAGGTTCTAACCCTAAAAAATCACATATTTAAATTGAGAATGTTTATATATGGAGTTATTGATTGAAACCTTGAAAAATCTGTTCCATGTGAATCTTTTGGTTGCATATGAATATGATTCAATATATGTATAATGTGATCCCAATTCTGCATTAAGAAAATATCAGTTTGATCAATAATTAATAGTTCAATTGAAGCAAGAAAGTCGTAATTCCTTTCAGACTCTCCTTCTGCTCCAATTATTGTTCTCAGACCAAGTGGTGATGCCACTATTATGTCAGATGAGTAGAAATCTGCATAAAGCTAAAAATTAACAAGAGTTAAATATGAGTAATGCTAGAGAAATAAATATTTTTTACCTTCAAACTCTTTTTTGTAACAGTAATGCCAATTTTGAAATCATCACTTGTATTACCCTGAAACAATTGTTCATAGTCTTCAGGTTTGGGATTCTTTTTAGGTAAAAACAATTCATTTCCTGTATAATCTTCAATAAACCTATTTTTGTTCATAACATTTCCTTTATCTTCTGAAATCATTAAGTTAATGATCATTTGTATTGTTTTGTATGCAGCATATTTAAAAGGTAATATTATAAGGACCTAAAACACAAGCATAAAAGAAAATATTACAGAATAAAAATATAAGATGTTTCACTCCAGGGCGGTTTGATTCAAGTTGCTGTCCCAAACGGACGCCGCACTCATAAATTATGTTTACGACTCGCTATTGTTGTCAATAACGAGACCGGTAGATACCAGATAAGTTCGAAAAGCTTATTCTATTTTAAGCTATACAGGGGTACCTAATTAGAGAAATATATATTTAAATTAATAGGATTCTTTATCACAAAGGTTTATTTTTAAATGTTAATTATTTCGAAAAATGTTCGGGATATGAATTTGAAAAGGTGAGTAAAAAATAAACTTGAATTTTTAAAATGAATCAATTCACAGTTTTTATCCAGCATCTTAGTAATTTTGTGATACTTATTGATAATCTAGCAGATATTTATCACAAATTCAATTAAATATACTCATTAGCCACTAGAATAATAGGGCCACTAAATCTTAAATTTTGATCTTTAAATAATGCGTATTTTTGGATTGGCAAGGTTAAAACAGTAAAAAGAGAAGCAGCTGCAGAATACCTTTATTAAAAATTTTTATAAATGTTGTAAAATACTAAGTTTGGAGTTTGGTTTATGTGTTAAATTTAATCTATTGTTTTTCAAATCTTTCAATATACATTTGAGAGTAAAATATAAATACGGACTCTGGTATAGAGACTGGCATAATATTTGAAAGGAAATTGATTACATGGATGATGAAAAGAAAATTTAGTAAATTCGTTCAAAAGGAACTGACCAATTCCCCTTTGGTATAGAATAGCTATAGAATTGAATTATTGTGTTTGCGTAATGTACTTGTTTATATAATATCCTTATTATAAAAATAAATCCGTAATTTTATATTAGCAAATATTACAAAATATTTAGTGTTCAAGTTTTGCTATTAAAGAGAAAAATATTAATATGACTTTTTGCTCGTTTCAACAATTAATTAATAAATTTAAAAAATCTATACAACATAAATATAAAACACGAACAACCAATAAACACCGTTCTAAAATAACAGCGCTCGACGGGCGACGTCCCCTATAATATGCCAAATGAAATGCAAGTAAGGACGTAGCGACGTACTGTACCATCCAAGTCACCAGCGGCATCGGTGCTTTACGCGATAAATTCGAACGAGTGAAACATCTTATATTTTTATTCTGTAATCTTTGATAAAAGTAAGAAAGATTCAGATTTATTATACATATATTGCATACTTACTTTGGGCCTGACTAAACCTTGGTCTCTAAACTCTTCAGGTACCTCATCTTTCTTGGTTAATCTTGCATTATGATGGATAACTTTAAGTCTTGTTTTTAGAATGTGATTTACAGCATGCACACAATAAACATACCTAATTTCTTCGGAGTTATCAAAGGTTCTTCCAGGATAATAAAAGTCTTGATAATTGTTAATAATAGAAAATATTTCTTCTTGCAATTGAGTGAATTTTTCAGTATTTGTTATATTTTTGTTGACCTTCGGTAGATTATCAACAATTTGTGACTTGATATATAGTTTTTTAAAATCTGAATATTTAACATGTCTGGGAATTGTTCCCTCTGTGGCGTATGTTTTTTTTTCTGATATAGTAAATGTTCCTTCCTGTTCTACAGATACTAATTCACATTTTGGTATTTGAAAATGTAAGTTACCTAAAGCTGGCCAAGACACTGAACCATTATTTGATTTTACAGGAGTCATTTGAAGTGAATCCAGCATAGAATCATGTAAGTCATATAAAACATGTTTATTGAATGGATCTTCTTTGTCATCTATGATTTCTTCATTGCTTATATCAACATTGATATCATCAATTTGTTCATCATCCAAACTTTCGTTATCACTTTCTTTGTCTAGACTCTTACCATTATCTTTACTTTCATGGTGTTCGTTACTGTCTAATTCCTCATCAATTTTATCGTCCTGTTCTTCATTGTAGTCACTATTTTCTTCATCATCATTGTCTTTATTTGTAACTTCATTACTATCAGAGAGTATATCCTCATCACTTTCACTACTACTATCAATTGCTTTTTTGTTTTTATTATTAGAAAATGTGTTCATAAGATTGTCCAAGTCTACAGGTTCTTCTTCAGATGAAGACGTTTCTTCTTCTGCCTGTTTTTGATTCAACTTTTGCTGTTTGATTGGTGGTTCATAATTATTTTTATTTGTTATAAATTTTCTTTTAGTATTATTTTTGTTAGTATATAAACTGTATGCTTTTCTTGGTTTTATCTTTTTCTGGTTTTTCTTCATTTGCACGTGTGGGTTTTTAACAACATCTTTATATTTCACTTTGCCTCGTCGTGCCATTTTATTATTTATTTAAAATTTATAAAATCTAACAAAATCAAGAGCTAACCTAACCTAAAAACACCATGCAGGTTATGTTATTTTATCGAAAAGTGACACTGACAAGTGCTCGATTACTCGATTTTGTACTTTCTACTTTCAATCCTCGATTCAATCCACAGCACATTTAATCGAGTGATCAAGTAGATTGTTACAGCTGTTCAGTACAAAACACAACAAATTATCATTTTGTGTTTTTTCCAAGTTCATTTGCTTACTTGCAAAAAATTTGTGTATTTTGAAAAGGTAGGTTAACACATAAATAATGAATTACAATGCCAAATTATACGATTTCCATTCAGTCGTAGATGAAAAACGTTGTTTACAGGTGCATTTTAGAAATGGGGCCAATTTTATATCATTTCCCAATGAGTGGACCATCTAGGGGAGCATATTTAGCTGCAAAAGCTGCAGGAGTTAATGTTGACTTACAAATTGTAGACCTAATTAAAAAAGAACAGTACAGTGAAGAATTTGTTAAGGTCAGAAATATACATTTTTAAGAATCCACTATACTATCTAGGTTAGGTATTACAATGTATTTAAATGCAAAAGGTATTAGATAACTTACTTAAATTTATATTTTGCAGATTAATCCCCAACACACAGTGCCTACATTAGTTGATGGAGATTTTGCTGTTTGGGATAGTCATGCTATAGCGGGATATTTAGCAACAGTTTATGGAAAGGATGAAAATTTGTATCCAAAAGATCCACAAAAGAAAGCTCTTGTAGATCAAAGGCTATATTTTGATAGTAGTACTCTTTATCCACAAATTAGACAAATATGTGTAAGTGCAAGTATACCCACTGAGTTGTAAGTTTATATACTTAGATCAAATTGTTCATCATTATCTGTTGAAAAATTCATATCTGTCAAGGTTTAATGGTGAATCATTAAATACATGTATTACATTTGTAGTTCCCAATTTTATTTATGGGGGAAGACCAAATCTATGATGAACATAAACTTCCGTTGGAAGAAGCTTTGGGATTCTTAGATGTATTCCTAGAAGGAAATGACTTTGTAACTGGCAAACATCTAACAATTGCTGATTGTTCATTAATTGCATCAGTTTCAAGTATAGTGGTAAATAGATTTTTATGTTAGATAAAAAATACTAAAAATTATCATTCTTGTAAAATAATTCAATGTATTTTTTTGTACAGGCAGTAGGATGGGATATTAGTGCATATTCTAATGTTGTTAACTGGGCATCAAGGTGTGCTTTAGCGATTCCAGATTTTGAGGAGGCAAATCAAAAGGGGGCAAATATTTATGGCAAAGCAGTTCGAAGTAAACTTGCTCCAGGACAACTTTAAATTATACATTGTTTTATTATAATATGGCATTTTAAATGGGGGGGAAAGGTGGTTTTTTATTTATTAACTTTTTATGTATTTTTTTAAAACAAAGAATTTGAATATGTGGGATATTTTTATTTTTGTATACAGATAGATACTCTAAGTAGAATTGCAGTGCAGTTACTATCGGCTTTTTTAGATTTCATGGAACCTGTTTTGTATATAGAGACTCGGACCGAACTGTTATTAACGGAAAACCGGACCAAACCGAAATAATAATGACGTGTTTTTGGTTTTTTTCAATTCTTGTGCCTTTTTCATATGCAAATCTAAAATCTATCCAAATAATTGGGAAAAGTAGAATTCGATAGATGGCGCTCTGAAATGTTAATGTCATCTTAGCAACGAGTAAAACAAATCAGCTGCCGTATTTGATATTGATATTTGATATTTAAGTGGTTTTATTTTGCTGTTCTAGTTATTTTCAGTGTGTGTTTTGTAAAACTTTTTCTTTTTCTTTGATTGTACTTTAGTATTTTGTGTTGTAAAACTAAATTTTGACTTCTAATATTTTTATTTTTGGAGTAATAGGTATGGTTGATATTTGTGAAAAGTACAACAAGCGTTCAAACAACTGTTGTTTTAGGTCTGATTTCGTGTTTTTATTTTATTTTTGATATAGTCATATCTACAAAAGTTGCAGGGAAGGTACGTTTGTATTGAGTAATATTTAAAATCTTTAATGCCGACTTATTTTCTCTTTGATCTGCAATGAAAACAAAAATAGAATAACATAACCTCTTCCATAATATCTCTGATTATATAAGAATATTACCTCAGAAATAATGACAGTTGAGTTAAATAGAAAAACACAGTTTTAAACTTGTCACTAACACAAAATTAAACAAATAAAGTACGAATTTACGGTAATTACGTTGACTTGCATATAATACAAAAACAATGCAAAACGAATTATTTTACTCGTTGCGACAGTTACAATTTTTTCCGCCAGAGGTCTCATAGAATTCAACTCTGCCCAATTGTGTATCCTCAGCAGAGAGACTGTCATTAGTGTCAACTTGTCAGCTGGTGGACATGTCCTATTGTTTACACGTGCGGTATTTGTGAGACCATTTTTAGTGAAATTCAAGGACATTCATGTCATGTGTCATGACGGATATGGACGTTGAAGTTTGACGCCCTTATATTTGACGCTGCATTTATTTAAGATGGCGCTCCGGTTAAAATTAAACTAAATGACCTCATTGGACGCTCCAAGCCAGCGTCGAGCGTCACATGAAAATACACCTTAAGTCTACACTTGTATTTTCTTCAGATTCATACCAGTTTTGCGCAAGACTAAAACGGTGTCATTCGGTCTGTTCAAAAATTCACTCTGTCGCAAATCATTTAAAATATTTTGAGTGATGATTTCAAAAAAATACATTGTAGTGCTACTAATTATTTTAACAGGTGAGTATTAAAATAATAAATAATTTTTTATTCTTTGCGACCTATTACACAACTCTTGATATGTTTGGGTTGTTCTAAAGTTATTTATTTTTTCAAAGATGTTTAAAAGCAAACTTTTCATTAATCAACTAGGTATAATCTTCATAATTATCGGTATATATATAACACTTATTTTTATTTTAAATATGCAAAATCGTAAAAATATTTTCAAACTTCGTTATTGATTAGTTTATATTTAAGCGTGCGACTTGTTGATTTTAAATTATTTACACATGAATATCCTTCCACAAGCTCTTTACAGGTGAACGAACGTTTGGTTTATTCCGTAGGAAATAATGTAACTACCTACACTGTTTTTGTTTTTTAAAATAAAATTCTTAAATCCGGGACGTATTTTTAATAATCCAGAAAAATATAATTTATTATCGTCTAGGTCCTTCTCTCCGTTGAAGCTCTTCAAATTCAAATATACCTTCATCATCAGTTGAGCTCGAGTCTTCAATGCTTAATTCTTCAATCTCATCAGCTTCTAAAGTGAAAAACATTTTTGCGATCAATAAAAGTGAGGTTAGAATCGATTGCCATTTAAAAACTTGAGTACATAGTACTATAGGGCATGTCCACGTGACGTCACAAACTAGCCTGGTGGTAAAACAATAAACAAAGCGTTCAGAACACGTGGTACTTAATAGTGAGGTTATGCTGATTTATAAAATGATAGATCGTGTTTGAGTTTAGTTGGTTTTGCTTCAGTGTACTTTTAAAGTTATTTTAATTGTTGAGCTTGCATATTTAATAAGATATAATATAGGTTAATAGTTGTTTGTTGTTTGATAATTTTTCATCGTGTCTATTGTTTTACCACCAAGGTATTGTCAACTGTCAACTGTCGTAGACATGCCCTATTCCTATTATCCAATTTGACATGAATTACTTATGATAACCTCACATTTTGTTCACAATAATGTGACATTTGGTTACACATTTCGCCATGGCCTTTGACCAATGATGATTCAAATTCTAGACTTGCATTGATCCCTCATTGGACACGACACCTGCGAGCAATATAATACATATGTCACATAATTGTCAATTAGTTCGAAAAGTCTGAAGACTACCCTTTATCGGAACATTAATATATTTGGAACACGACTGTTGACTACGTTTTCGGAACACGCCCTTTAGTAACTAATCTAGTAACTTTTAGTGGTGTATGTGAGGTTTCTTAAAATGCTCCTCCTAGTTTAAAAACAAAAGGTATAGTGAAATTTACCTGAAGATTCCTCACTGCTGCTAGCTTTTTCTTCTACACTTGTTAGAGACGATGCAGTTTGTACTAAACCATCCAAACATCTTCGCCAATATTGGGCACAATTCATAGCTTCAGTTAAAGCTGCTAGCGTTTGGTGGGCTGTCACAACATTCTTAATGAGATGATCCTTTAAAATAAGGTTTAAATATTGGAAATGAACGTGAACAAATATTATTTAACCTACCTGCAAACATTTAGGACAACAAAATACTTTTTTATTTCGAAAGTTTTCGATAATTCCATCTGACAGCTCCTTGACGTGCGCACTGTATTGTCTCCAAGCAACTATTTTTGCTTCTGTTTCCTTTACGAACTTTCTCCACTCTGACTTGTACAAAACTTGTCGTTTACCGTCAGGACATTTAGCCTCACCTCTGACGATATTTGCAAATTCTCTAACTTTCCGTATTACTTCGTGCATCCACTTGGTCCACATATGAGCGTTATGGATAACTTCGAGCAGCCAGACTGCCCATATTTTCAATGATAGACAGCAAATGGCATCCGGATTGTGTTCATAAACTTTTGGTGGTTTATGGCCACGAATATATTCTCCCTGGAATAATAAAGTACAAGATTTGAATCTATCTTTCCTACAATGTTTAACCAGACTACTACTCCACATTTACTTAACTATGATTGGTTGCATCGTGCAGATATCCCAACCCCGTTTAACTTAAAAGTGTAATTCAATGTCCTTCGTGGCATATAGCCAGGGAAGTAGTTGTTGCCTCTTAGTCAATGGTCTATGATATTTGAAAAGTGATTTTCAAAAACGTTGTAATGGGCCAGCCGATAGGGGTAACAACTAGAAGTAATTAGCAATATGGCTGATTTTTTTTCATAAGTACCTTAAAGTATGTAGATAAATATAAAAAACAGTTTATCAGTCTATCGATTTCCCAAATAAATAAATCGAAATTTTTCAATATTTTGCGCTGTGAGGAAGGTAGAGGAAAATAAAAAATACCACTGTGTAGGGGGAGTGTTTTGCAACAAAAAAGGTTTCTTGCGTTTTGTTCGTCCGAGCAATGGTTTGTCCGGAAAAAATTCGGTAAACCAAGTATGTGTTCCGCATCCGCGCGACTCTATTTTCTGAACCGCGGCGGAGTACATTATAAACTATTGTTCAGTTATAATGCAAATATAAATAATTGTAATAGGGCGTTTTGAAGAGGGAAGTGTCAGCTTTAAAATGGCATTTTTTTGTTACAGCACATAATGATTTTTAGCAAATTACTCATATATAATAAGAAATATTATATTCTAATCAATACCCAAGTATCTCAATAAAAAATATATTATATAATAAGGTGGCAATGAAACAATTTTTCGAAGGATGGAAACTGTTATTTAGGAGGTCTGTTCCATAAATAAAATTTACGGATAATACATTTTTCCTAATTAAGATATACGTCACTTTTCATTATCTTGTAAATATTAGGAATCTTGAATTTAGAAGAAAAAATATATATATTAAATACTGTAACTTTAATAAAACTGGAGTAATTTTAATTGGGTTTGCGTAGAAATGTTGAGGAAGCTTCTAAGATCAAGAATATATAATTACAAAATGAATTAATTTACATACATTTTTGGATTCAATAATTTTTTGGAAGCATCCCAACTCGTGCCCACTAATCCCTTAAAAGGTACAAGAGTAAAGGTCTCAATAATCTGTATACCTAACTCGTGCTCGATTGAAAAATTTACCTGTTCAAATTACCATCCCATCTATAGGAACAGGTATTATTGTTAAATTGGGTTTTCCTGAAGTACTTACTAGAAAGGCTTTTGTTTCGGGTATGATATTTATGAATGAGTTAGTTTTATTTCGTAATTGGGAGGGTTAAGAGCAGCTCTATAAACATGTCGATTCGCGAAGTATCAAGTCAACGTGGGAAAATATTATTAATTGTAGAACAACAAAAATTTAATCAAAGCAGCAAAAAGTTAACATCTGGAGAAATTAAGTGGGTGTGTGTGAATAGAAAGTGTAACGCATATTTTCGGACAATCGGTGATTCTGGTGGTCGTGTAATAACAGAAAAAGTGTTAACTCATAATCATCCTGCAATAGAAGAAAACATTATCCAAAGACATATAGTGAGTGCATCTGCTAAACGAAAGGCCTTTGATGACATTTGTGAAAAGCCTAGCAAAGTTATTCGAAAATGTTTTGAATCCAATTTAAATGAACTTAAAATGAATGATTTAAATTGTATAAAAAAAACAATTCATTATGAAAAACGTAAAAAGTTTCCAAAACTTCCATCAAATGCCGAAGAGGTGTTTGAAGTTTTAAACAATATCAATACACGCACTTTACAAGATGAGAACTTTGTACTTATAAACGATGTTGGATTAAATTTAATTGTATTTTGTACTGAAACTAATTTGAAATTTCTCTGTGAGTGCACTACACTTTACATGGATGGGACGTTTTCGTATTGTACAAAGTATTTTTTACAATTGTTTACAATCCATGGCCTACGTAATGGACATTACATACCACTTGTTTTTTGTTTATTGCGAGATAAAAAAGAAGACACCTACAAAAAATTATTTCGCAAATTAATTGATACGTGTAAGGATAAGAATTGGAATCTACTGCCTGAACAAATAGTAATTGATTTTGAAATCGGCATTCATAATGCTACGCGATTGATTTGGAGTGAAGCTAGATTGATAGGCTGCCGATTCCATTTAAGTCAAGCATGGTGGCGAAAAATTCAAAATTTGGGACTATCGTCGGAGTATAAAAACAAAGAAAGTGATATTGGAAAATGGTTGCGTTACTGCTTTGGAATTATGTTTTTGGACCCAGATTTAGTTAGCGACTTCTTCGTTTTTGAAC